>JBAMJV010006602.1:0-198812 GCA_037951105.1 Echinarachnius parma
CGTGCATGGCATGCATGCTGCATAGGGCCTACCCAGCATGGGGGCGGAGCCCGTGCATGACACCCCCCCCCCCCCCCCCCCCACACCTACCACCGTTTCATGGGACCACATGGAAATTGTCAATTAAACTGATCATTTAAATCTATATGACAAAAAAAGGGGGGGGGGGGGGGTCGGGCAGGTTATAACATACTAGAAAATACGGACATTTTTACAAAGATTCTGAATTAGTTCTTCCCAGAAGAATTGGTTCGTCCAAGAAGAATATTCTAATCTGATTTCTTATTCCTAGGTGTCGCCAAACATGCCAGATATATTAGCTTTATTTTCCTCTCTATAAATAAAAATGGGGTACCCGGGATTTAAACGAATAAAAAACTTTCTGTAATTATAATAATGATAAAACCAATGGCAAATCTTTACAAATACGAACCAATTACATCCTCCTTCCCATCCCTATCCTCCAAATTCGTATCAATATTATTTTGTTCTTTCTGCCTCTCTAATTTCCCCTACCTCTCTCCATCTCTCATATAAACATCCGTACTGATTTTGATTAATTAGCCAAGGAAATCCTACAATACTGTAAACAACATATTATAATTTATACCATGAAAATACAATATTTTACATTTGCATTTATAACGAAGTCCTCATTCTCCCTTCTCCTCCTCCCCATCCTCCCGTCGCACCCCCACCCCAATCACCCTCGACCTCCTCACCCTCTCTACCTATCTTAACCCCTTTCTCTCTCTTCAATGATGAGTTAATATTTTAGATATTAATTCATAACAAGCGGAAGTCCCCATTCTCCCTTATGATCTCCTCCTCCCGTCGCACCCCTCCCCCACCCCCCCCCCCCCACCCTCACCATCTCCCCTCTCCCTCCATCCCTCCCTCTCTCTTACTAACTCTCTCTCTTCAATGTTAATGTAATATTATACATTGTTAATCATGACGAAGAAGTCCTACAATGCTGTGGACAAACCGCAATTCTATTTTGTATTTTGTTTTCTTCTTTCAAACAAAACCGCGAATCGTCCCAAAAGCCGACCAAAAACAGGTGCCAATCAACGCATGAGATTAAGTTGTATGTTTTCATGGTCATTTATGATTTTATAATTAATCTCTTTCGGGAATAATTATTCTGCCGTAATTATATGGAGTTTTGTTAGAGCTCTCTGCATTAAAAATACAATACTATTACGATGTCTTTTCATAGAAAAGCATAGTACATATTTTGACGAAAAACTCTCTTTTTGATCACACACTCTTCTATCCGTAAGAACAAATCACGTACTGATTGCTTTGAATTTGCTAATGTTTGCCTAGAAATCACATTTTAAAAATTATACTCGTTTCCAGTCTAACGATTTTTTTCAATACTACTGCTTCAAAATAATGATGAAATAACTCAATCAGGCTAAAATGAAAATGATGTATATTTAAACATATTCCTCCTCTTCTTACAACTTTAAAGGGATCAAATTACATTGTCCAAATCTACAAAACTTACTTAGAACTTTAGTTTAGTGGTTCTCTTATACATCGTTGTATCCGTATTACTAATAAAAGTTTCACGTTTTTTCAAATTTTTCTTTTTGTTAAAAAGATATTTACAACTAAAGTGTTCCGATGTTAGAATATCCACTGGAAACTTATTATTGTGTACAAAGTCGGTGTAATTAGTTAGCAAATATCACTTTGCATTTTCACTAATTCCTTGACCATATTATGACATCCATTTAACGTGAAATTTCCACACATCACTCAGTGGACATATCAGATCACAAAACACATAATATGTTATCAACCATTCATCACTTTTTGCACATGTCAACAAAGTTACTATATCCCTTTAAAAGAATACTTCGATCTTAGGTTAGTTCATCTATTTTTAAAGAAGAATATTTTTGTTTTCATGGAGACGCTGATCTGTTCTAAATTTATATAAACTATAATTGGCAAAAAAGAGGGTAGATTTCCCCTAATAGTCCCACTGCACCGCTTCACCTCCCGTTTCCTATCCGACCAAAATGTGGCGAAACGGTCAGTATCTTAGCAAAATGTTGAAGTTCCATGACTTTCCGTTTCACGCGAAACGGAACCGAATTAAAAGTATCCTACTCTTCCATTCCGAACTTGGTCCGCATCATTTCGTTTCCTGCTATATAGTACTTTCCGGTTGTCAAACGGATAAGAAACGGAAAGATAATCGATGCAGTGGGATAGGCCATTACATTGCATGGTTGACCCTTTCCCTTTTCCCGAGACACCCGCAAAAAAGGGTGTTTTTTTTTCATAGAAAACATTAAGCCTTCGTGTCATTGTTAATTAAGCGTCAAGGTTAAGTAGCTATTATGTAGTAATATGATCTATAATTATGTCACCTGATGTATAATCCCCTTCAATCTTCGTTATACAATTTTATCATACGTGAAGGAATTTGGCTTTCACTTTTTCCTATATACATGTATAGATGACCCACCCCCTTAACCCTCGGATTGTGAAGTTATATAATTTGAAATATTCTACTAGACCTACTTAGTATGGTTTGCATGGATATCTGTTATCCCTCATCATTCATCAATCTACAATGAATAAAATGGAAGTTCATATTTGTAGGAAGTGTATGCAATTCATTCAAAACTTATCTATAATAAATAATAATATACTCGATTTATATAGCGCCACATATGATTGATCATCATCCCTAAGCGTTTTACAATGATATTGGTATTATCTATATTATGTGCATTTTCGGAACAAAATAATCACATCTAAGATGTGATTATACGAGTATTGACAAGCATGTACGTCGACCGTGGAACCCAGTGGGTTTAAACGTATACAGCCGATTTTTAAATAGAAATCTTCACGACAATGACAATAAAAAGTCAAGGTTAATTAGCTATAATAGTACAAAAAAGGTGTACCGTAATCCCCTTCAATCTTCGTTACAGTTTGGACGTTCGTGAAGGAATTTCTTTGACGCGTTGGCCCCGGGCGAGGTGTTATTTTGTTCCACTAAATTTAGCAACATAATGAAACTGTCATTTTTCTTCTTCAATTTATAGTAATATACTGGTAATTTATAGATCACTGGCTCACGGGTTATCTTCTTCTTTTTTTTTTTTTTTTTTTTTTTTTTGGGGGGGGGGGGGGGGGGTTATATATATTATTATATTTTCTTTTGTCTACACCCTTAGAAGTATCGTTTTATTTACATGTTATACTTAAATTTGTGATGAGACACAACCTACCCCCGCGAACCAAATATTTTACAAGCTTTGCTTCTTTTTGTTTCCCCCTGTATTTCACGATAATGTTACAGAACATATCATTAATTTAAACACTTAAAGAAACTGACCAGAAATATATAATATAAATGAAAAAGAGCAAAGAAAATGGGATTTCTCCCGGAGGAATCCCATTTTCTTTGCTCTTTGTTTTATTTAGAACATGTTATTGATTGATTATGTAATGTATATTGATTGTTATACTTCTCTGTTGTTCATATTCTACTTGATTTATGCAAAAAGTGTTGTTTATTTACTTGTTCAAAACATATATAAATTATTAAATTTTGAAATAAATTCAAATCAAATCATTAATATAGTAGGGTGATTCCCATTCTCTATTCACTATACAAGCCGTTATAACAAGGAGAAAATATGAGGTGGGGGTTGCACCCACCCGATGTAAACATTTGGCATGTTCGCTTATATCAATTCTCGTGATGATTTCTTGTATTGTAATGTCAGTTTTGTAGATGATCAACGCGACGTTATATTGGTCATAGTTTCAGTTTCAGTTTCAGTCTTTATTTCTGCATTTTCCATATTGACAATTAAAAAAAATAACAATGAATATATTTTCGTAATACAATAATGAGTAACATAAGTAATAATTCACAAGTAATATAATATGAATAATCAAAATACTGTAACAATTAGCAAACATCTTTCATAACGAATTTGAAAAGAAAGGAAAGAGCAGAATGCAGAAGACCGATATCGTAAGCAGAGCTTGAAGTGATAAAGCAACATGAAAATAAAGTAATGATTAAGGAAAAACCATTATATCACAATATTTCTAATTATTACATTAAAACGATATGATACATTATAGGCAAAAGTTATTCACTCAAAAACTATTTTGATAGATTTTCATACGAGTTGAAATCGCGTTGCAAGCGAATTTCCTTTCAAAAACATTAATATAAGTAACATACCTAACAGCCTCATCTAAACTTCAAAGCAATAATTAATCTCACGTCTTAATTGAATTAAGAAAAACAATACTGAGAAAATTATCTATCAGGAGAGAAAGGCAGCACATTGGCAATGGTTGTACATTTCATAGCGTGCCAAAATCATTCGCTTTTAAGTCTCAGAAAAGTTAAAATTATCAACATAATAATTATGTCATTGTTTTTCATATTCTTGTCAACTATAGTGATTTAAAAAAAAATATTCTAAGAGCTAATAAAACACAAATATTGCATGGAGTGATAAATATAGCGACAATCAATTTTGACCGATTACTTATGATCATGTGGGAAAGTTGTTGATGATAAACCATATACATCGTACTCCGTGTGAACACCTCTGTTGATGGCAAACCATATATCGTGCTAGACTACATGTGAACACATCCATTGGAACCATATATCGAGCTACGTGTGAACACCTCTGTTAATGGCGAACCATATATCGTGCTACGTGTGAACAACTCGGTTGATGACAAATTATATGTCGTGGTACGTGTGAACACCTCCGTTGGTGACAAACCATATATCGAGCTACGTGTGAACACATATGTTGATGACGAACCATATATCGTGCTACATATGAACACCCCCGTTGATGACACACTATAATGTCTTGCTCCGTGTGAACACCCATTCTGGTGACAAATTGCGCTTGGTGTGAACACTCCTGTCGATGACAAACACTGCATAACATAATCATTTCTCAATTCGGAAGCTGTAGATCTGCATTATATGGCTTTTGTTCCGATGACCATGAGCGTACTACAGGTTGTTCCTAATGACTCGACTCTAATTTCAAACACACCCAATGGTAAATCCGCCAGCTGTTGCAAGCCGATGCCAACTTTTTGATTCCCCTATTAAAAGAAAGAAAAAACACTCACCACCACACACACATCACACACACACATTCAAAACTTGATCAATGAATATCATAATCATAATACGTCCGCAAGCAGTTGTTTACTTGTGTGTTAACCGCGGTTGTAGAGCCTGTTACAGGTAATATTTTAGAATTGGTATAGCATACTGAGAAATTGTTGATTCGTTTGTTAATATTCCATCGTGATAGCACCTTTAAGATGGCACAAAAACGAGTGCGAATGGCCAATTAAATGCCTCTACATTGGTTGTATCATTTCATAAAAAGCTACTGTGTGATATTTGACACCGACCAGTGTCAATATGTATTTTATTTGACCACCCGTGCACGTATAGGCCTATATTATACGAATAACAAGTTGAGTTTTGTTTTCTTACAAGATTGTATGGTCTTTGGAATGCTCTGCGCTTGGAAACAAAATTGATGTGTATCAATCATTAATATGATATCATATTAATTGACAGTGAATAATGATAACACAATTTTCTGCGAGTCTTTATATTAAAGTTTATTATACACAAAGAACTATACACACAGTAACTCGGTCCCCTCGGTGTCAGGTTTATTATTGATATTGTTAGTTATCGCTTACTAAAATTGTAATTTTTTTTATTTTTTCATCATTTCACATTAATAATCTCAAAAATAAACAATTAACAATAATGCAAAATGGGAATGATTTAAACAAATATATATTGTTCTCGATCATCCTTTTTCATCTTTACGATATTGTAGATTTTTATTTTATCCAGTACATCCGTTTTCTTGGTCATATTTATTACAATTTCAATGTATAAAGGCTATAACCATTTCGTCTGCATGTGGTTAACATGGTCAAATAATTATGATATATTTTCTTCTATTTTTGATTATGAAGAGTACACGCGCCATGTGCAGTAAAGCCATCGT
The DNA here is from genome assembly GCA_037951105.1 of Echinarachnius parma. Lineage (NCBI taxonomy): Eukaryota > Metazoa > Echinodermata > Echinoidea > Clypeasteroida > Echinarachniidae > Echinarachnius > Echinarachnius parma. The sequence goes on from JBAMJV010006602.1 coordinate 6,066, forward strand.
ATTATACCAATATCCATGCATATATACATAATAATACAAACATAAAACAGAATTGTCTGATCTCAGGTCAATCTTTCTAAACCACGAATGATATATGATATTAAGTGATACAGTATTTTATCCCTTAAATGCTTTTCTACATCAAAACTAGATGTATTTTGGAGAATCAGTTGGGGCCCTTAATAAACTTTAGAACCCATCAGAATCTTCGTCAGATGCAAGACCATATTTTTAAGAAATATACATCATTATGATATATAGTTCTTAAAACTATATAGTTTTGAAAATGATTATAATATTAATTATTATTTTCAAGAGAAATTGTGAGCTGAAGACGATTGTGTAACATGTTGGTGCTGGTTTTCGGTATTAAACCAGGCATCACCATCGTCATAGGCATCTGAATTTGATATTTGAAACGAAACAAATAAAACACTACAACACGACAACAACAGCAAATATAAAGTCGACGATGACGAAGACAACACCAACAATGACGACGGTATTATTTTATGATCATGGAAATGTAAAATAGCAAAATACATTTTTGTTCTCATTAGGACAGAGCTCTGTCGTGTGGATTATATATTCAATATTGACGGATTAAGAAGGGAGGACAATGATACTTAAGGGGTGTCCAGAACTATTTTTATAACCCCATATTACAGGGGTGGTTTAAATGACACTATAGGAAATGTCAAACTCTGTGAGATCGCTGTTGGCCAAGGCCTTTGGCCATAAATTTAGTATAACTATTCATCGATTGTGCGTAGTTCTATTTTTGATTTTTTGTTTTCTATATACTCATAATGACATTATTATTGTATTTTGGCAACGATCGACCTGATTACAAATGAACCCGGGCAACTTCGAAGAAAGATTAGCTGAAGGATACTTGGAGTATTTTGTAAACAAGTTATAGTGTCGTAATTAGAATACTTTGAAGTCTTTTGGTGACATTTACCAGTTTCATACTATGTGTTCAAATGCATGGACGTAAGTCAATCATAACATTAACCGTCGGTAGCATATCACATGGCCTAACCAATTAGAGAGGGGGGGGGGGGGGGGGGGGCACGTTTTATGTACGTATTTATATGTTACCCCTCCTATAATAATGTTTACAGTTTTGTGTTGACGGGTGCCCCCCCCCCCCCCCCTCCCCGCTTAGTCACTAACAACCTATACACAATCTACTAACCAGATAGCGTTTAACTCGTGCATTTCATTGCAGTTGTTTAAGTTGTCCTAATAAAATTCAATAAAGACCACATCCATGTGATGCTGGGTCGGGTAGGGTATAATATTTATAAAATTGCAAAATCGCCTGTTATCATTCAAAAAGAGCCGTTAAAACTCAGTAGGCGCTCTGCACTCATCGGTTTCAACCATTTTAAATAAAATATTGTGCATGGGATGTTTTGTTGAAATAGTGATTAGATAGAGAGATAATCAACAACTATATAGAAAAACCTTTTTTGTAAATTTTTGAAAAGAGGAAGCATTTAAAAAAAAAATTAACGGCTGGTTCAAAATGATCGAATAATTGTGGGGCCCCACATTTATTACAAATGGTTATGTTTGTGGATATTTCAGCCATTTCTGGACCGATTTTGATCAAATAAAGTTTATTAATTCATTAAATTCGTATGCTCTTTCGAATTTGACACTCAATTTGTCATTATCTCACAAAAAATATTTTGTGTAGCGTCCTCTATACCCAAACACAACTATCCCTTTAAAGGGATCTAGTAACTTTGTTGACAAGTGCTAAAAGTGATGCGTGGTTAATAAAATGTATATTAGTGTGATCCGATATGTCCAGAAAGTAATATGTGACAATTTCAAGTTAATTGGATGTTATTTGGCCGAGAAATTAGTGAAAATGCAAAGTTTTATTCAGCAGGTACTCATTGCACTTACTTTGTACACGTAGATAATTTCATATCCGAACACTTCAATCGTAAATATCTTTCGAACGAAATAAAAATTTGAAAAACCCAAACCTGTCCCATGCTTTTATTGTTAATACGAATATTCAAGGTATGAGGGAACCGCTAGAATTCCAATTGGATTTTGAGGATTTGGACAATGTTACTAATAAAGTCCCTTTAAGCTCATCTGTATCTTTACATTATGACACAGATTGGTACTACTATATTGTTGGTTGAATCACAAATCGGGAAATTATTTTACCGGCCCGAGATCAACCGTGCATGCTGTGTGGACGTATAGGCTTTATTCAACATCGACCATGATCATGACTTCGTACAATACTGTTTCCCAAGCTTCCGTTTAATTGTCCACTTATCCTCCCTCAAGCATTTCTAATTTGATATCAAATTATTATCATCCATTTCCTTCCTATATCCGCATGCCGCCCAAATGCATGTGACGGGAAATGCAAGACACTATTACTATTATGGTTATCAGTGATGATGATTCTAGTTTATTGAATTGATTTAATTTGATTTTGACTTAAATCGAATTGATTAAATTGTATTTTATTTAATTTGATTTGAATTTATTTTCCTTATCATACCGTAATGTTGGCGGCCCGAGATAAACCGTGCTGCGTGGACGCATGCGTTATACAAGTATTTCAACCTCGACCATGATCATGACTTCGTACAATACTGTTTCAAAACTTCCGTTTGTCTGCTTAACCGTCCTCAAGCATTTCTAATTTGATATCAATTAATATAATTAATATCCTTCCTATATTTCTACCTATATTCCTTCCTATATCCTGCCGTCCCATCATCATGTGACGGGAAATGATGATTTACATTTAATTTAATATAATCCAATGTATCTGGTTTGATTTGATTTAAATTGAATTGAATTGATTTGATTTGATTTATTTTTATTTGTTGTGATATAATTTTATTTCATTTTATTTTGATTTGATTTGTTATGATTTGATTTGTTTTGATTTGATTTGATTTGATTTCATTTCTTTGATTTGATTTGATTTCATTTCTTTGATTTGATTTGATTTGATTTGATTTGATTTCATTTCTTTGATTTGATTTGATTTGATTTGATTTGATTTCATTTCTTTGATTTGATTTGATTTGATTTGATTTGATTTCATTTCTTTGATTTGATTTGATTTGATTTGATTTGATTTGATTTGATTTGACTTCATTTGATTTTATTCGATTTGATTTGAATGTATTTCCATATTTCACATTCACAATAAAATATGCTCACAAAGAAATACATACAGAAACATGGCAAAATATTCATAACCAAAGTATACATTGAAACAATTTACAAAATCATACCAGTATCATTATATAATTTATAGAGACTCATTGTTTGAATCGTTTTCTTACAGGCCTAGTAAATTATCATGAATTATCAACTATATGGGAATTATATTCAGTAGAATGGAACATGTTAAGGAAAGTACTAAGACTATTTGAACTGTTACAAAAGAATAAATTAATTTGGAAGGGGGCCATCATTTTTGGTTCATATGGTATAAGTAAATTCCAGAATACAGTTATTGTTGGCATTGATACAGACTTATCGTTTTTACTTTGGGGCATTTTTGTATTTAGGTTGTTTTATATTAGATGTTTTGACCTTAGTTTATTTCATCCATGGTATAAATAATAATTTATTTTGCCTTTTTTTTAAATAAAAAATTACGTTATAACTATTCATTTCGTGTGCATGCTGTTGCAAAATCGCTGCATAATTCCCAATGATGTATACAAAAAGATACATGGTGATCGCAGAATATATCACTCTGACTGTATACTTGCAAAACATGATATGCAAACAAGTAATACATTTACTTCATCTCGCAGGTCTATGATCTCGCGATCTGATTTGAACTATAATATACATGTAGGATCGTATTCACGATTTTGGCCAAGGTGTGACCCACAATACAAGTAAAATAATCCCAAATAATACACCCCGACGCTGCATGGATGTTGCCCGCGCGCGCGACCCCACGTTGCACCTGTCATCCCTATCCACACGCACCCCTCTGTTACCCCTCTATTACCCCTCCCGATCCATTGTGAGGGGTGCATTGTGTAACTTGGGAGTGACAATGGTGCGAAGATATTCCGACCAAACAAAAATAATGATAATAATAAGCGCTTATAAGCATCGGGCGCGTGCGACCGCAACTATAGACATTTCCATTTTCTGTGGTTCCTCTTTTTCTCTCCCTCCCATAAATTCTGCAGATGACCTGAAATAAAGGTCCAAAGTTATTCCACTCAGTTTTTTTTCTCCTCCTCTCTAATACTTTTTACACCTCATCACTAGTTCTTATCCCCCTCGGGTCTCGGGTGAAACCCGCGTAGATTTGTTATAACGGCGCGTCGGCGCGGGTAGGGGTTCCCGCGCTTCTTGCTTGCCTATAAACACTGGACAAATACAAAGTGAATTGAGAATACAAATCATCGTCTTATCCCAGATTAAACTAATTGTCCACCATCCATTTGTTGTACTTTCTCTTCTGCGGGCGTCATTTTCTCTTTCTTTGTTTCTTTTACCAACGCTCTCTGCGGTCCATTAATCATTGTTCTGTAGCACAGAAAGGCGGGAAATCATTTCTTCAGATGACTTCAATCTCCTTTATTTTGATTGGTATGGTATATGACCTGCCAACTCACAAGATGAGCAATCCTTCTTCGAAGTTAAATGCATGGCTAAAATCAAATGAAAACCATTTCATAATTGTCTTATCAGATATATTTTCGAATTGAGGATTTCTCTATGAACGTAAAACAAAAATATTATTTCCGAAAGGATGTGGTTTAAAGGGATAGTATCCTACAGTTTCGGTTAAACTTATATATTATCATCAAAAACTGGCATCTATAATTAAATGATGCTTGAATGGTAGTATAACATAAACGGTTAACTGCCCTCCAGCCACCTCACGTTCCAACAATATTTTTTATTAAACAAATGTGAATGTGAAGTTTATAGCGATTATCAAAAGAAATTTAAACCATTTGGGTATACTTTCAAAGTGTGTAAAGATTTTTGAATATTTTTGTTTTACTTATTGAATAAAAGATGGTCCCCAACATTTTATTCCGATCGGATATATTTATGGATATTCCAGCTGTTTCTGTACCGATTTTGATCAAACAAAATTGATTTTGCAGGTTAAAACAAACGGGATGAGAATAATTCATACACGCAGATACAATAATTGTCATTTTCCAGTCCCTTGTATTAAATGTTACTGATAATTTTATATAGAAAGCTGTTAAAGCTGTTAAACAAAAGTATAAGATTTTAAGGGATAGTTCGGTTTTGGTTTATAGAGGGCGCTTCAAGAAATATGTTTTTGTTAGGTAATGATAACCTACAAGTTTTAGTAGGTAACTAAAATTATCTTTGACTAGAACTGTCCTTTCCCGTTAAACAGTGGGCTGATTTTTACTTGCGCAATATGCATACGTATAATCTGCTTTATGCACTTAATTGATACGTATTCTTACAGATTATAATCAAATCCTACTTAATCTTCAAACGCTTCGCTACTTGAAGCCATACCAATGCTACTTAGAGTTAGGTATAAGCAAAGGGGCGGGATGGTAATCCCGAATTTATGAGAACTTTGTAAAACGTATAAGCGGTTTAACGGACTCTTCAACAAATATCAAGTAATGTTAATATCACGCGCGTGCCATCCCATGTCACTTGTATTGCTTCTGGCTTTCGCTCATCATGCTCATTGCCACAGAGGAACCAAGTGTGACGTCACAGCTAACCAGCTTTATATAAGGGTAACTTGAAGTTTGACGTCACAGATAAAACTTGCGATGTCAGGCAAGCCAGATATAAGGTATTCAAGTGTGACGTCACAGCTAAGCCAGCTTGCTATGGGTAATGATGCGCAAGTCAGATATTAAGGTATTGAAGTGTGACGTCACAGGAAATCATTGCGATGTCAGGCAAGCTAGACAAAGTGTATTGAATTGTGACGTCGCAGTTAATCATTGCGATTTCAGGCAAGATAAAGTGTATTGAAGTGTGACGTAACAGTTAGTAAATTCCGATTTCAGGCAAGCCAGATATTGATTATTGAAATGTGACGTCACCGCTAATAATTGCGATGTCGGGAAAGTCAGATATAAGTAATTGAGGTTGTCGTCACAGCTAATAATTGCGATGTCAGGCAAGCCAGATATAGTTTTTGAAATGTGACGTCACATCTAATCATTGCGATGTCAGGCAAGCCAGTTATAGTTTTTGCAGTGTGACGCCACATCTAATCATTGCGATGTCAGGCAAGCGAGATATAGTTTTTTGAAATGTGACGTCACATCTGATCATTGCGATGTCAGGCAAGCCAAATATAGTTTTTGAAATGTGACGCCACAGTTAATAATAATGGGATATCAGGCAAGCCAGATATAGCCGGGTTATTAAAAACCATATTATTAAAGTTTGACGTCACAGCTAATCATTGCGATGCCAGGCAAGCCAGATAATTATGTTATAACAAAATAATGTTTATGTGATGCCACTACCTCGATAAGTATATGAGGCGATTTCAAAACAAAAACTGCGTTCTCTCATGACCATAAGGCGTTTGTATTTCTTCATATTCAAATGTCTTAGGAGTTCGATAATTACTCTCATTTGTCATTTATGATTTCATTTAAAACAAAATTTGTTTTAGTCAGTGCCAATGGAACATTTTCGTTACATTTTTTGTTCGATTTTCCACAGTCAGATGAATTATATCTGAAAGAACTATACACTTATGTTTTTATCGTATGGTTTTAATTTTACTGACAATAATGATTTGTAAACATGTATACATCGCTTAGATATTAATGATTATTGTATATGCTTGCATGCCGCATGATGCGTTATTTTGTCTTACATATACATTAATAATATAAGTTTTACTATCATGAATTAATCATCTGAAATCTTTTGCATAATTTCATGTTTGTTGGTAATCGACCGATTAGTATAGCGATAACGCAATGTTTGATGCAGAGTTTTGATGCGGTTAGTGCGGTATATCGACTCTGATCAATTTACTAACTTTGGCGATGAGATAACGGTCCTTTGTTCGCTCCATAAAACACATAATAACGCATCTGTTCCTGGTTTCCACATTCGCATATGCGTTCATTATTTTACTCTGTTCCATTCTTTTCTTTTTTTGTATTATTTTATATTTGTTCGGCGGGTCAATAAATCTCAACACCATGCACCTCCGTTATCTTGTTTTTTGAGGTCGGTGAGTTCCACCATACACTACACGCACGTGCCTCGTTATTTTGCGAAAACCGAGCCGTGCGCTCTCAACTTGAACCGAAAGAAACAATCAAAATGCACGCGTGCGGCGATCAAAAAAATAACGATAGTTAACTTACGACTCCATCGTTCCAGACCCCCTGTTATTTGCGAAAATGACTGAAAAGAGAGAGAAAGAGAGAGAGAAAAATAATAAATTTGATGTGAAGTACAATACATCTATGAGCATTTTCTTTTCTTGCTCATTCAGCGCGCCTTTACACCCCGGCACGCATTCTTTCAGTGCCTTTGTTTGCGAAGACCCGTGCCGTTTTGTCCCCGATTCTATTCACGCTCGTCTACCATCAACAGGCGGGCGTCGTGTGCCGGGCGAACAGGTGATGGAGTAAGCGAACGCACCGCTGCGGCCTATTCGCTCTCTCGCTCCTATTTTGGGGGTCCGTTTCTCCTATTTTTGCTTTTATTTTCTTGTCTTCTCTTTTCTTTCCCGCGCCACAAGTTGTACATAATATAATAGCAGACGACAATGACTAGTAAATCTGACAGAAAAAGCTTATCCAGTGCCACGTGCCGCCGAACAATAGGACCCTAAATCGTGTCCTATTCTATACCAGAAGAGCTGAAGGGTCAGTGTTTTTCGCGTGGCAGGTGTACTTAGAAAACTCTTTTATGATAAAAACAAATCTTTCTGTTTTGTTTGTCTCGTGCGGAGAGTAAATTGGGTGATGTTGATTGTGTTATTTGGTCTGGCTTTTGCGATCTTGTGAAGAAGTTGAAGTAGGGGATTGTTATCAGCCGGGCATGGAGAGATCGACTCTAAACTTGTAGGCATACTGTGTCTATATTAGTAGACAGTGAAAGAGTTTTTTCTTGATTTTATTTGCATGGATGTCTACTTATTCGTACTCCTTTATTATTTCGGTTTGTTCGGTTTAATTTTTGCATTTTTCGAAATAGTGCACAGTCAAAAGTAACGAATATTTCTTCATAAATATATATATATATATATTTATAGCCTATATATATTGAATTACATTAGTTTAAGAATATTAAAATAAGATGCAAACAAACACATGTCCAAAATACAAATGACAGAATGAGGGGTAAGCTTGAAATCGATGGCGGCCTGTAAAGGATTGAACAGTAAGTTCTAAGCCAGAACCAAGGAGCTGAAATCGAAGCTCCATGCCAATACTGGACACTCACGTAAAGGTTGATTTACTGGAGAAATCGATAGCAAACTCTAAACCTAACCCTAATCATAACCTAAACCATAAACCCTCAACCCTAACACTTATAGCAGTCCAACATAATAGCTTTCGGCAGACCTACATGTACAAAGAGGTCAAAACCAATGTGTCACCCCTACATGGCTCCGTTTGGGCAAAATTAATAGAAGTTATAGGATCAGTATACTTTTCATTAGAAAAATATTTGTTGCCCTGACTGCTTTATATGACTTTCATAAAAAAAAAATGCCTACATATTATTTAAAATGTGAATTGTTGTGGGAAATGTGTTCAAATTATGTCGTTATTTATTGATTCTTTTTGGTAATTGTGCCCAGAAGTTTTAATGGAATTTATATTTAAACAAATGACACCACATCTAAATATTTCCCACAGGCGCGGAGAATAGGGCCACTTGGTAATCACCCTTCAAGCTTCCCCGTGTATGGATCATGAAACATAATAATTATTATGTGAATTATGATTATTTTGTGTAGATTCAAATTCAATCAAACTAGCGGCTAGCGCGCCTATGCACGGGCATTCCTCCGCAGTCAATATACGCCGAGAGCATAATTACAACTATGCATCCTCAACTCCATCACTCGTTCGGGCAGATCCGCAGATGAACGGGGTAGCGGGCGGGAAGACTGTCGGTCCAGACGGTGCACCCCATGCACCTGCCCGTCGTTACACGCTCCCGATTGACGGGGTCTTGTTTGTTCTTCCCGTTCTATAATATCAAAGTTACCCAAATTTTCCTAGATGGGGAATAATAGACCGTCCTCCATGCCGCATCCAGCTCTTCCCATCGCCCCGAAAGAAAAAAACCACCACGCATTGCCATACACACCCGCCACACCCGGTCATCAATAGGCGACACGCGATGATAACAAAAGCCCACACCGACGGCCCCTTCCCCCTTCTCTTTCTACTATACAATTGTCAACAATCATGACTTGTATTACGATCATTAGAATCTACTATAATCGTGTTTTGTTGTGAAATGTGGCCTTGTCCCGCGCTCTACCAAATCGGACCCCCTCACCATCCCCATGTGAGATGAAATACTTGATTTTAGTTGATTCATCCCCACCCCCTCTCGTCTATCCCTCTTCCCCCCCCCCCCCCTTTTTTTATGAATGAAAATGAGCTACGAAAAATTGGTGGAGCAGGTGCGGTCTCTAATTCCTCTCACCGATATAACAACACACGACACATACGTTCCCGCCCTTCTAGCGCAACAATGGAAATAGCTCTGCATTTCGCTTTCACCCCCTCTCCCTCTCAATCCTCATCTTCATTAACATCCTCGACGTGATGAAGATGATGATGTTCATCACCACCATCACCACCGCCACAGCTCCCGTTGCAATAACGATGACACACGCCTAGATGCATGCGGCAGGCGCTCCGCGCGCGTATCTGTATAGATGCTGCTGCTGATGCAGACGGTGGAAAAGCGCGCCAATTCGCCCTTTCTTCTCGCTCGTACCCGGCTCTGGAATTTGGCGGGAAAGTGTAAAGTGGGACAATGGTATTCGTTCCTGCTTCTTCGCTTGCCCCCTTTCCCCCTCTTCATTTCTTACGTGTGGATCATTTGGGTCGGAATTCATTTTTATAGGGAATTTTCGCCAATTTGTATTAGAATAGATAGGCCTACATAATTATTGCATGATGACAGATGTGACAGAAACAGTATTGTGTCGACATCCTATTATAAATAGTAATTTTTATGAATCATTGGGATGGTAAATTTACAGGGAATACATGATTGTATCAAATGTTATTAGAATGTTTATGTTTCATGACCGTGACTGAAATAGTGTAAGAGATGTAAGCATCATCATCATCATCATCATCAAACCAGGGATACGGGAGTGTCCCTGATCAAACTATGCTTTGTGAGTAATAGACCGCGGGCCGAGGTCCATTATCGTTTCATCTCGTGCTTCAAATCTTGTATCTAGCTAGTTTTTTGTCGACTTGTGTAAAAATAGTATTGAAATCATACCTGAAACTCGTCAAGAATAAAACCTGCACTTTTTCTGAAAATATGGAAAAAACCAAAACAAAATTGCCAATATTTGTCAGTTTCGACGGTAAGAATGACCAATCACAGTACGTTGCTCATAACGTCATTTGTGGACTGACCAATCACGCTCTTTGTTTCATCATGCGCTAATATGTAAACAAACCCAAACAACATCACTGGCTGCTACTATTGCGTTCGAGTCGAGTGCGACGGAAAGTTTCGAGGCAAGTAAATCTGACTTCTGTCCCATACATGTCATCGACACTCTAAACAAGTGTATACCATCTAGTGATAAAAACTATGAAAAGTGCAAGGAGTGTGCAGCTAAATTGATAACTTTGGAAAAGAGGTTGGAAAGTGAGGTTGCAGCGATGTACATTACACGGAAGTGAATGTGTGGGACAAGTCATTCATGGCTATACTGAACACGAATCTCCAGAGTCCAGGGGGGGCATTCTGAAAAGATAAGACATGTCCTAAGTCATGGATTTTGTCCTAAGTTACGAGTCGTAACTATATTTGTATTCTGAAAACAGGACTTATGACATGTCCTAACTTAGGACATCCTAAAGTTACGACACGTATGCAAATGAGCTAAAAAGTTAAGACAATGCAAATGAGCTAAAAAGTTACGACACGTATGCAAATGAGCTAATTTGTATTCTGAAAGCCACAACTTAGGATAAAATTTAAGTCTGCCTCCGAGGTGTCCTAACTCGGTCTTAACTATGTACTCGCACGATTTACGATAGCAATATGACATGAACAAGACATTATCAAACTGCAATGAGCGTCCGAAAGTGTAACCAAATAAGAACATACATTTTATTGCGAGTAGTTAAGTTGCGCGTGATAACAAAGATTGAGCGCGTTGACTGAAAAGGTACGCTTGAAAGTTCATGCGCTCTAGGCCTCTTCGATCTTTGCCACTCAACCAAAAGACTGCAAGATGTTCATACTTGTTAATGTTATTGATAGGCCTTCACGGAAACAAAACAAAATTAATTGTTTACTGTGCAAGAGAAAGACATTAGGCTATTTGGTTTACATTTGTAAATTACATTAATTACATTCATTATTAAAAAGTGATATAGCTGTAAAATAATTATTGGTTAGTGTAAGTACTGTGTCGGCCATTTACGACAGCCAAATAAGTTTATGAGATGTATCAATAGTGTAGTTTGAGTGTCTCCAACAAGTATTATTTGATTTGTTCAGTGTCATTCAACAGTGACAGTATATTATTTCAATTTAGAACGCTGGATATCACTAGTGTCTTTGTTATGATTGGTAAACTGAACAATTCAGACATTAAGTTAATACCAATGGGGTAATCAACCCTATGAGTACGAGAGGAAATACATAAATAAACAAATAAATATATAATAAATCCAATTGTAGGCCTACCAAATACTGATACTGCCAGGGACGTAGGAATCCTGAGTCGATCGACTGCATGACCCGACAAAATTGGTTTGAAATGAAATGAAATTTATAAAGACGAATACAATTAATTTTCATTATAAACAGAGTTAATAAAGCTAGTTTAGGTCTTCGTTATTTTGTTAACTCATCAAAATATTGCTACTTCCTTGTACAAAACTACAAAGAATGCACAACGTTTATGAGATTGATTTGCAAATGCAATCACGCACGTGCATGCATGCATGGGTCTCTATCTCTCACGATGTGTGATTCATTGATATGCAATTATGCAGGATTTGGTTATAAAACAAAGTTTGTCATTGGTTGCGCGTTATGATATGCGCGTTTCTTGTACGCTCATTAATATGCATGATATGGACTTAAGACGGTCTTAAGTCTGCTTTCAGAATACAAATAGTTACGTGTCATAGCGCCGTCTTATCTTTTCAAGTTACGACACGTAACTCCCTAGGATTTTCAGAATGCCCCCCAGATTGAAGGAGGCAGATTAACCCGAAGAAGAAGTTCTAGATGACTGTAACTCTAAGACATCCGGAACTGGCTGGTAAGTTCCCGTTATAATATGAACATATCTAGCTCTACGACTTCATCAAATGAAACTTGAAAAGTATGCCCATTTTCCCGAAATAAAATTGCACTCGAACAAAAACATGATGAAAAAGGAGAACTTCCTAATTCTAATCCCTAGTGAAATTTGTGATTTCGAGCTCGATGTTAGTGTTGGTGATCTCAAGATCACGAACCAAATGACAACATCACAAATTACTGAAAATCCTTGGATATGATTGATATATATTCTATTTTGGTTTGACAGTATGATTTAAAATTTTATGTCCTACCTGTTGAAATTTAAATGCCTTTTCTCACTGATTTCACTTTTGTTTACTAACCTTTTCGCGTAAAAATTGTGAGAGGATCACATAAAGGCATGACGTCCAATCGGTGTTGAGCTATCCATGACATGATTAAGGTGAACAGTATCATCTTTCTATTATTACCATCGGTGTTGGAGCTCGGTTCAGTAGCTTGATCCACGTTCTCAACACCAACACCGACTTCAACTATCTACCTGAAATCACCTAATGACTAGTAATATATTTAGAATGACTTTGATGAAATTGGTTTTAATTTTCTTTTCTCCCTTCTCCTTGTTAAAACCCACAGATGCTGAGAAGACACAGCTTTTTACCGAATAGCCCCAAGAAGAGCCAGCAAGACTTGATCAGCAATTCAAGATCCACCACATCTTCCTCGCTCGTGACAGCCCTTGGGTGGGACCGTCCTATCAGGACCATTTACAAAACATTGTAGATGTGGGTGGGACCGACTACACGTCCGGTGACTCCTTGCACAGTGCACACTCTTTTACAAGATCCATCATCAGCTAGGCCAGGCCACATGCCTTTCCCACCAGAAGTCCGCACAGCCAACTGTTATTCAAGACACGATCACAACCTGAAGTTCACCGTTCCATTATCTACTATTGACAAGGTGTCATTTTTGTATCCACGGACCATACGAGTCTGGAACCATCTCTCTGGGCCGGTCATCAAAATAACAGGACTGACTACCTTTCAAATGGCTGCATTACCCACCATTAGAGAAGTGCAGTCTCCCGTGGGCTCCCACATTGTTTAAATGTCACTATACTTGATTTTTTGCTTGCACATTCACTCAAGATTGCATCTTTATTGTACACATGTGCAAAGTGAAAATTGTATTATGGCACCTCCTGATGACACACCAGCACATCATCCAAGTAAAGCTTTGCAGCTGCATCAAGGGATTACCTCATCAAGTATCAAGTAAGTGTCAGCAAGTGAGGATTCCCCTGTACCAAAGAGACTGCTTTGGTCAAGTTTTTCACACGGACATCAACCCTCTACCAGCCATGACTTATAAACTGAATATATTGCCAGTGCATTGCATTATCTGCAATGGAGCTAAGTATATCCTTAAAAAGTCTACTGGTAAACAAACATTTTAAGATGGATGGTACACCTATAGTCCTTTAGGCAGATATTAATCTATGGTTACCATGTTCCACCCATGTGTAAATGGGTACCATTCTAGCCAGGGTGCTACATGTAGGTAAAAGAAGTGTCATAAAGTTTAACATAATTTATGCTTACCGTATTAACATGAACCAATATTTTGTTTTGACAAATCTGATTCTGATACATTTTGACTAATTTTAATTTCCATGACCAAGTAATTTGATTTGTTAAAGTTTATTTATCTATCTATTTATTTTGTTGTTGTTATAAGATGACACTAGATGAAAATAGATGTTGGAAGATTGAGGTTCCTTGACTTGTATTCACTGCTTATGAATAGATACACTGTACCAGTGTATGTATATATTTGGACTGGGAATGTACTCTTGCGCATTTAGTATTTTGTTCCATTATGACAAGTATATCAATTATGTAAGATGAATAAGTTACACATTTTAATGATCATGATTCTATTCATACATAAGCTTATGTTTTATGGTGTACAATGTGGTTATTTATCAATTTGTGCAAGTAATCTTTCTTCCATGTCTGCCTTCTTTTAACTACTGTATATATAGTATTTTGCTGTTAAGATTAACATTAACACACTAGTATACAATGTATAGAAGCTGTTTTAAATATTTGCACTCTGTAGTGAGTTAAGAAACGGACTAGTGAAAGCATGAATTGTTTTATGAATAGGTTTGCTTCAGCTCAGGAAGAATTGTGATGTACATGTAAAACGTTTCCATAAATGCTCATATTATTTGTTTTGTTTTATTTGCCTTACAAACTAATGAAATTAAGACAAATATTATGTTTGTCTATGTTATGTTTAAAAACAAAGAAAACAAATCATCAGAGGCAAGTAATAGGGAAGTTGATTGTATGTCTGGTTTACATGCTTTGTATGAATCAATGAAACAGTACAACATGATATTAAATATTTGAATATTTGTTGTATGAATTATGATAATTTTGTATTGCTAACTGGGGAAACCTCTTTATAACAAGGTAGTCGGGACTATCGATTTTACCTCGTTATAACCGGAATCTCGCTATAACCGAGATTCTTTTCAATAGCCAGAAAATGTTACCTCATTTATAAGAATGTTTGTTCTTTATGCGTCTACTTAATCTATGCATTACTTCTACTGTTTTGTATTTTGCCCAATTAACAGAATTTCCAGTGATTTTCATTTCATTGAGATAGATAAAATAAGATCATAAAGATTTTACTAAATATGGAAAATTTGACTTATCTCATTTTTTTTACAACTGTTCTTATCGTGCTCTAATATCAATTAATTTGGTGTGATAAATAAGTGCATTGTCTGGACTGGATTGTTTGTATCTTTGTGTACATGTATGTTTTGGTGTGGGTGTGTGTGTGTGTGTAAGAGAGAAAGATAGATATGATAAGAGAGATAAGTTGTCGGTGTATACATGTTTTTTTTTTGTATTTTGTATTTATTGTATTATTATTTAAATTATTATTATATATATTGCCAATGGGATGCTGAAGGATGATTTGAGTTGGGGAGTGTGCTGTGTGATGAATCGAATACCATTAGTCCTGATGCAAAAAAAAAAAAGCAAAATAAAATGTTTAACAAATGTATATAAATAAATAAATACCAGTCTACCAAATTTCACAATCTCTCCATCTACCCTCTATTTCTCTCCTTTATTTATTTCCTCAAAGGAAAAGTCCACCCTGAAAATAAGTTGGTTTTAATAGAAGCAGAAAATGTTTCATCATGGAAAATAAATAAATTATAAAAAAAATAGGCAATATATTTACAAGAAGAAATTTTTCACTGTCACGTTCCTCTCTTTAGTTATGCCATTATCTTAACTAACTTAGATTTAGGGTGGACTTTCCCTTTAGATAAAGACAAATATATTACAATCCATTCCAAGACAGACAGTAACTAGGAGAATAGCTTTTTCCCGGGGTAAAATTAAACTAGATTCATGCTGAGGGCGATTGCATTATGCCTCCATGCCACCTTTTGTAGCCGACCAGTGCCCCGCAGCTCAGGCGACACTAGCCTGATGATCTTCGTTAGCCGAAGTGCTAGTGCCGTATCGGTCTCTTTTCGTTAAATTATTTATCAACTTCTAATGTGTTTTTGGTAAATTTTCAAGATGGTACTCATTCCTTATCTATTTCGGAATTAATTCCTCTAAATGAATTAATTTACTGTGAGTTTAGTTTCCATGTAAACAACAAAATCCAGATAAAGTACGTGTCATTACATCGCATCAAAACAAACTTTTCGCACAACGATACAACAAGCGATCTGATTGGCCCTAGCTTATGGGACACTGTTACGTTCTAATGAGAGATGCACTGGGATTGGATTATTTTTCAGAGAGTGTTACAAAACAAAATTCCAAGTTTTTTCTACTTTTTGAAAAAATGTGCACTTTTTGAGCTTGACGAGTTATGAATTTGTGTTCAGTGAATTTTTCACTACCCACATGCCAAAATTCAGGTAGATACGAGATTTGAAGCACGAAAGTCAAGAAATAAGGCGATTTTCACGGTTCGGCCCGCGGTCTATAAGGCATTTATACCGTGTCCCTTGTTATTATACATCGTGAGAATTATCATTATAGTTTCTACAATTTTCTCTTCATTTTTAATTGTTTTATCACGATGTGTACGTATTGTTAATACAATATTGTTGTCGTGGAAACAAATAAAGTCATTATTGTTCGAAATAGGCAATATTGTTATTACGGTAGGCAACAGAGAACAAATATGTTATTTTTTAAATATTTAAAAAATATTATTATTCTATCAAAAGTAAATACACAACAACACCTTTAGCGTATTCATTTTAACAATTATATCCCCAAACATAATTATGCTAAAAGTTAATTATGCATGGTCGTGATGAAGCTGATAAGTAATGGGTTTGTTTATTGCAACGTCAGTAATAATTGCTCCGTTTCTTGTCGTGTTTATCAGGACTGTCTTCTAAACTTCAAAATGACAAATCAGTTAATGGGCCGAGTGGGGTTTTATTTGACATTTTCGCACACTTTCACTTTGAATATATTTCCAACCATGACCACATGGGCGTACCGAGGGGGGAGGGGGAGGGGGGTGTTTGGGGTGTTCAACACCCCCTTTAGCGAACAGAATACTGTATTAGGTATACAAACACACCCAACTATATACGCCACTAAAGGAAGCTAAAACAGCCCCTTGAAAAAAAACCTGATGGGTACGACTATATGCATGACCATATAATGTTACATGTTTGTTACGTATGTTTATTACGCATTTTTATTAGTAGTTTACATTAATGTTATTCATTCTTTAAGGTTTTTTTTTTTAAATAGTATATATATATTTAAATTGAATTGATTTTATTAATCCGCTTACATAAAAAACAAAACACAATAATATAAATCAGAATCAGGCAATTTCATAGATGTACATAATAACATAGTTCTACAAAATAAATACAAGCTTAGTTAGTTAAGTTCGACCACGAACAGGGAAATAGAAATAGAATAATGAAGAATAGAAAGATCATCAAATAAGTTACAGAGAACAGACAATATAGACCGCTTCTGTAATGTATGCAAATAATATGCGTATGACATAAGACTCCCCGTTGGCAAGCTTAACAATAGTAACTAGGTCCGGCAAGCTAATTTTGCCGGAGCTTGCCGGACATAGTTACTATTGTTAAGCTTGCCAACGGGGAGTCTGACGTCATACGCATATTATTTGCATACATTACAGAAGCGGTCTATTATGACCAAAACGAGAAAAAAAAATTGAAAAAGGGTGACAAAAGAGGGAGCTATTGCAGCTAAATTTGTTGCAATATATACAATTTCAAGTTTCTAGAAGAATTGTAAAACAAAAAATATATACATGTATATATATATACAATAGAACTCTTGACTAGCGGTTCTCACATACCTCGTATACGTATTTCGTACTACCAATATAAGTATGGAATATGTTTCGTTTTTCCGAATTTCCCTTTCGTCAGTATGATTATAAATGTAGAGTGTCCCGATTTGAAAGTTCCACAGGCTGACAGGGAGACTTTCAACGGTGTACAAAGTCAGTGCAATGAGTTAGCAAATATCTATTTGCATTTTCGCTCATTACTCGGTCATATGGCATTCATATTTTTACCATGAATTTTTCACGCATCACTCAGTGGACATATCAGATCACAGAAATACACATTTTATCAACCATTCATCAGTTTCTGCACAAAGTCATGTCATCAAAATTGCTAGATCCTTTCCATGTAACACACTATTTAATTTCATTAGGAAGTTCATTCCATAATAAAGGGCCTTTACATACAAAATAATATAGAATCCATATATACATCACAAGTGTCTGAGGCAGTTCTCGTACCGTATCATAATTATGTACATCACTATCGCACTGGAATATATTGCTACACGACACAGGTACAAATGAGTGATAAAAAGAATACATAAAACACAAAGTTGAAATTATATAAAAGATATAAATAGTTTAAAAATAATAGTCTAGAAGGGCTTAAAACGCTTGTGACAAATTCAATACGAACTGGGTGTATTCTGAAGTTCAAATTTATTTTATCTACGTCATATCTACGTCACTAAAATATATTTAAGCAAATCGCTATTCCTTAAGTACAGTGTAATATTTTAGTGACGTAGATATGACGTAGATACAATCAATTTTAACTTAACATCGTTTTCAGAATACACCCCCGTTTTTGAAAGAGGAAAATAGGATCTTATAATTACAAATAAGTAATGTTAGTTTTTACATTATATGCTAGTACTATTAGAAAGGACAATAGCGTATCAAAAGGGAGAGGGGGATACAGGGGGGGGGGGGGGGGGGCACGTGGCCTCAAATAAAGACCAACTGCTTATAAAGACCACTCTTCTTATTTCTCTAGAAAGTGTGGCCTATATCAATTTAGTGCGCCTGTCTTTTTCTATAATTGTTTTACTCGTATTGATAACTTTTTATATCATCTGACTTAGTAAAATACGCGTCAAGTTGATTGGCTAAACACGGTCACGTGATTGGCATGCCATTTTTTATGTCACCCGCATGGCGCGCGCTGCAAAAGAGATTGTATTATGACGTCACAATGAGAACCGTATGTTGTTTTTGACTGATTTCAGTTTCAATGCATGAATGTGAATATAGCCCCCGGATTTAGCCAGATGATATAACACTTGTTAACTTTGTCGTCGGGAAAATCATGGAATGTTCCAATCCTCGGGATTTAAAATGCTATTTCGTGAAGAAAATAAGTCCCTCGACTACCTCTCGGGACTCATAATCTTCCCTCAATAGCATTTAAAATCCCTCGGATGGCACATTCCGTGATGTTCCCTCCACCACCAGTTAACAACTATATAATGTCCTCCTTGGGCAGTCTTTATAATATAGTCATTTTTGTTTTACTGTATATTGCTTATTTTTTCAATATTCCGGATGAGCAGGAAGACAAAATTATGAAAGGATCACATTTTACCTTCTAAATCTATCTTCATTTTGAATTATAATTGTATGCATGCATTTCATATTTTGTAATCTGTGTTTAATTATAATTGTTCAAGTGCCCTATAAACTTGAAAAGATTTCCCCTTTACGCAGAAAACTACACGGCTTCGGATCTTCATGCGTCACGAAGTCCCTCGATGCTATATTTAGTAGTCGAATTGTTTTCCTTCATTCATCCATTTTCTACAGGAAACACATTTTGTTGCATGGATATCATGCTAACTAAGGTAGAGCCGGAAATTAAGAACTATTAATATTTAAATGATAAATCTGAAAACAGTAATTGGAAGGATGCTTGCTTTGGACTTAAAGGGATCTATTCACATTGACAAAATGTACCTCGAACTTTTCAGTTCACCGTCGTTCCTCGTTGTATTCGTGTTATCAATAGAAGCATGAAACATGTCTCTGTTTTTCGAATTTCACTTCCGTCACAAAGATAAGACTTATGGATTTACATTTTTTAGTACATGTACTTGTTATCAAGCGAGCAGCAGAATTGTGTATGTGTTGTACTTTACTTAACACCTCGGGTAAACCAAACAAAAACTCAATATGACTTAAAACAAAAGCCGTGGACAAGTCTTTCTATAGCGCTTTTATCCAAATACTGTCTAATCTTTCGTAGCTTATACAGACCAAATTATTATTATTATTATTATTATTTATTCGGCATTTCAAAATAAAGTACAATGTATGATACAAAATGAATAGTGAATTTACAAACGATCAGAAAACATAAAAGCATAAAAGCACCCCTGGTGAATCTCCCCAAGCTGCCTGGCAGGAAAAAAGAAATCTTGAATTTCTGTGACCCATGGGTCTTTCCTGCCAACTTGGGGAGGCCACCAGGGATGCTCTTTTACAAATATTATTTAGATGATTTACTAATGCCGTTAGTACTGATCAATGACATAATATCTAGTCAAGACTCCATCTCTTATTATACTGTCGATCTATACCATTACAAGACAAGAAACATGTAAATCAAACGCATAAAATGTCTTTGAATAAATCTATGTCAGTTTTGGGGGTGTTCTAATGTTCTATTACTTGCATGTAAGTTGGCATTATGGGTTCTTATTTTGATGAGGTAGCGTTGGCTAACAGTCGACTGAAAAATATATCACATTAGTCCGTACAGTTGGTTATTTCTGACAAGTCTAATACAGACGATAACAAAAAACAATTATCAAATAATTCGATCAATAATTCACGCAAAAGGATTTTTAACAATAATTATTATTAAAAATGAGCAAAGAAAATGGAATTCTTAGAATCCCATTTTCTTTGCTCATTTTTAATCACAATATATTTCTGGTCAGTTTATTTATATGTCTGAATTAATAATCCTGTCGAGTACCCAAGTAGAAGTAGAAGAAGTACGACAATATTTGGAATCTCCTTATTTTACAATAATGATTTTGGGGCCCTAAAGATGCCTCACTTTGCTCACACTTACCGAGAGATGGCGCAAGTCCACATTTTAGGACCGTCATTGAATATTGACAGTCGGGAGTTGTTAGATCGACAAATCTATCGCTTTCATGGCCTTTTTTACATTATTATTGTTATTTTCACTGTCGGCATTCTAGCGATAGACGCAATCTATACACTGTGCCTTGCGCAGTAAGAACACCGTAACTCGAGAGTAAAAGTTAGTTACGGAAAATGATTTTTTTTGTTCATATAAAACACCACATTCTCACACTTTGAGCGACATTTGTAGCCCTATCAATACATTTAGGGCTGCTATAATATTTTCACTCACCGATCTCGTGTGTCGCTATACATGTCATTCTATAATTACGGCGAATTGTGAGATTTTCCACAATTTTCCATGCCTCTTCTTCGGTCTTTCGCGGTTATGCGCGAACACTTTTTCAGAAACTTAGGCAGCTAGGTACGGTACAGCGCGCGCGCCGCAAAGCTGCTATAACTTGGCGCGCTCAAGTTCTGTATAGCAGCTTTGCGGCGCGCGCGCTGTACCGTACCTAGCTGCCTAAGTTTGAACAAAAAGTACCGCGAAAGACCGAAGAAGAGGCATGGAAAATTGTGGGAAATCTCACAATTCGCCGTTATTATAGAATGACATGTATAGCGACACACGATATCGGTGAGTGAAAATATTATAGCAGCCCTAAATGTATTGATAGGGCTACAAATGTCGCTCAAAGTGTGAGAATGTGGTGTTTTATATGAACAAAAAAATCATTTTCCGTAACTAACTTTTACTCTCGAGTTACGGTGTTCTTACTGCGCAAGGCACAGTGTATAGATTGCGTCTATCGCTAGAATGCCGACAGTGAAAATAACAATAATAATGTAAAAAAGGCCATGAAAGCGATAGATTTGTCGATCTAGGAGTAAGTCTGCTGCAAAACATCGTGGAAATCATTCTCTTCGTGCTAGTCGAAGTTTTCAAGATTATCAACTATATATCAGTGAGTTATCTCAATAATATTGATTAGGGAGTTATTTGATGTCAAGTTGTACCAAAGTACCGTATAATATTGTCAGAAATTAAAGAAATAATGACGTGCTCCTCATCCCAGTCCCATATGAGGAAAATTTTGCTGGGTTAGTATGATTGTTTACGTTTACTTTACATTTACGACATTGTCATTATTGTTGATGTGGTTGTGGGCATGTGAGCTGAGCTTAGGGGCACAACACGCCTGCGTCGCGATGTACACTAGCGAATGGGAAACTGTATGGCCAAGTATGCCCAAGTATGCCCAAAAGTCACACTGCCGTATAGCAGTAGTGACTTCACTAACCCCCGTTTTTTTTTTGTAGCACTGTATATGACGTTAAATTAATCACTGTGTGTTTTTTTATTTTCTCACCAAACTTTGCAGATCGTGCTAGATGACAGGTTTAAAATCCTCCATTTGGAGGCGTCACGTTGCCCCTAGCTAAATTGAAATGGGCTACAATTTTATTCGTTGGTCCTGAAATGCACGTCAATCCAGCATCACCGCACACGTAATAATGGCGTTCACCGTGTAGCTAGCGCAAATTGTATTACGTCATCAATCATACGAACTTGTTTTGGTCGGAAGCAAGGCTCATCATCAACTGTTAAAACTGCAAAGTAAAAATGTATAATTTAATTTAATGTGTGTACGTTTTTTCATAAAAAATAAATATATTCCATCGTATTTTATTTAATTCTATTCAAAAATCAGTCGTTACAATTTTTAAATCCATATTCTTTAAAAGTTTGAAAAACAACAATTCGCAAGCAAAATACGGTAGTTTCATCTCAAGCGCACTCAGTGGCACACACTTTATTTCCGATTTGACAGGCATACAATAATGTGCGTAAGTAATTTACAACGTATCAATTCATGGCTGGACGAAGACTACCTAACGAAAGGTCATTTCAGCAACACACTTTTCACGGTACTTCCGTCGCAAGCGTGTGCGATGATCAGCGCTCGACGCGACTGCATGGCAAATGAACGTGAAATATTGGCTGATTCATAGCAAGAAAAGTGGGTAAGTATCAAAAACACATCTTTCAATGATTTAATTTCACCTTATAGATTACAAATTTCATGTCATAAGTGGAATGAATGAACGGGGAGAAACCCTACCTTACGTTTTGATGTAGGTGGGGATGTGGGTACCTGTATAGGTACCCACATGTAATGGGGATGGGGCACAACAGGTAAAGGCTATACTATTACCTAGTTATTAAGCCTGCCCAGTCGGCCGTCGGTCCAAGCTAGTAATTAAATAAAATTTAATTTAAGGTGCAATTAATAATGTTATTGTTAATGTTAATATGTTTAATTGCACCATCCAATTCCATATCCGTCCCGATCCGTCCCACATAGATACTAAAGTAAATGGTTCAATCAGTTGGACCATTTACACACAATTATGCTAATACGCGAGAGATAAGCAATCCGCCCATTCGTAAACTGTACCGTTCAACAGTTGAACGCTGTGTTTTAGGACGCATCGGTAAGGAAAACGGACGGGATATAATCATTTTTCCCCCTACATGTTGCGGTCTTCAAAACAACATAGTAGTAGGTAATTATTATCAAAGTATGTGAATTGTGGATCACATAAACGAATGTTTGGTTGCATTTGCTGGTAAATGGAGGGAGAAATCGGCCGACAAAAAATGTTTTTTGTGTTGGATAGTGCAGCAGGCGGAAGAGGTTGATCTCCGCACAACGCTATTGTAACGTAGCTATGTGTGATCTGTCCCTTAGCTCACACATACACACATTACAATACTGTACTTTGCGGTCTGCATTGCAGTGATAATGCATAAGTCCTGGGTAAGCGAACGCCCGTCACCCACGCATAAACTGTATACACCGGCACATCTACTAATTAAAGTAAATGGTCCAGTTTGATTTTTTTTCTTCATTTTGCGGTCTTCATTCTTCAAAACAACAGAGTTGGTAATTAGTATCAAAATATATGATTTGTGGATCACATAAACAATTTTTTTTGTGCATTTGCTGGTAAATGGATAGATCGACAAATCTATCGTTTTCATGGCCTGGCCTCTTTTACATTTAATTGCAATATTTTACTGTTGGCCGACAGTCAAATGTCGCAATTAAATGTAAAAGAGGCCATGAAAATATAGATTT
Source organism: Echinarachnius parma (assembly GCA_037951105.1). Classification (NCBI taxonomy): domain Eukaryota; kingdom Metazoa; phylum Echinodermata; class Echinoidea; order Clypeasteroida; family Echinarachniidae; genus Echinarachnius; species Echinarachnius parma. The sequence continues at coordinate 30,212 of JBAMJV010006602.1, forward strand.
GTCGATCTAGTAAATGGAGGGAGGAAATGGACAGCAAAAATATTATTGTGTTTGATAGTGCAGCAAACGGGAGAGGTGTAGCTCCGCACAACACTAAATGTAGATAGCTTGGTCTTCTTGGGCACATTATTCATCCTATTTTTCAGTCTCATCCATCACTGTTTTTTACCCGGTTTCTTACGGGAACCGAGTGGGCTATGTACAAAGTCTATAGTATAGGGATTTAAGATTCTCAAAGGGAAGGGGTTAATAAGAAAATTCAGTTTGTAAGTTTACTCACACATATTAACCCCTTGACTACGGGAACCAGGTGGGCTGTGTACAAAGTCTATGGGGATTTCAGAAACTCAAAAGAAACGGGTTAATGTATATTTTACGTATATAGCGTGTAAATGGTCCAGCTGACTGGACCATCTACTTTTAATAGTAGATTTGAGTTACACTGTAGTTTAATCTTAAGTATCTAATTTGGTACATGAATTATCAACATGCTCAGAAATTTCAGGTGATTTTGTAGCAGGATTTGATAATATTCAGTACAGTTTTAAGTTATAGCATATATGGTTTTTTTTTAAATTATGTGTTGAAGGGCTTATAATTGTTTACCTTATTCCCTTTCTCTCTTGCAGACTTGCGATGCTGTGAACTAACAAAAGCAGGATAGCACTTCTGATATCGTTGCCGAGTTTGCTATGGAAATCGCATCAGCCATACTCACAGTGCTTATTCCTCTACTAGCATACACCTTGCATTGCTGTCATCACCTACGGCTGCAGCTTGATGAATGCGGAAATGAACAGTGTAGCGAACCACGTCCTGATGTGAACGAGAAGAAACTCTCCACGACTGAAAGAAAACGTCACCTTTTAGATCATGGAGGCAGCGCTTTTTGTCAGGGAAGCACCAACGTGGACAGGAGGTGTGTCTTTCATAACCTATGCTATCACCCGGCACACAAGAACTTTGTGTTTCTTCATTCCGAACGATCGGTTTACGAAGGCATTCCTGAAGACAGGCAACAGCCATCGCTCGTTGATCTCTCCTCACTCCCAGACCACAACACTCAGTACTTTGACTATGTGGACGTTCCAAGTTCTCTTCTAGACTCTGTCGGAAACCTGACGTACCTGAAAGGGCAGTATCTGCTCTTCAATCGCTTCAACCACGAGAACCTGATGCATGTATTCCACGATGATCTCTTGCCAGTGTTCTACACTCTTCTCCAACATGGTTACATTCATCTTGACCCTGGCTCAGTGGATGCGACGCTGCTCGTTAACGATGGAAATGAGGAAGGGGAGTACTTTGATTTGTACAAACACCTCTCCAGGGGTGACCCTGTTCTGACAAGACACCTATCACATGGGGAAACAGATCTTGTTTGCTTTGAGAAAGTGCATGTTGGTCTGAGCAAGCTGACCACCTGGTATCAGTATGGGTTCCAGGAACCACAAGGGCCTCTAGATGAAGTCAGGGTGTCATCGAAAGAAATCACACTATTCACATCCTTTCTAAAGACAAAATTTGACGTTGCTGACTGCACTTCAAAGAAAAGCGTGGATGATAAAGACATGTTTGTGTTGCTTGCAAGGAGATACAATCGACTGATTCTGAATGAGGTTGAATTAAGTTTGACCCTCGCCCAGCACTTTGACGCCTTTGTTGTTGTCGCAACTCTGGAAACGCATACACTGAGCGAAATCATACACTTGATCTCTTGTTCTACTGGTCTAATCGGTGTACATGGGTCACTTCTCTCCCTTTCCATGTTCCTTCCACCCGATTCAATTCTGGTAGAGATATTTCCTTACGCCGTCAACCCTGATAAATACACACCCTACAAGACCCTCTCCACACTGAAGGGAAGGAGGATTGTGTACAGGCCATGGAGGAACGTCAATGCGGAGAACACGCTCACCCATCCGGATGTAGAACCAGAACTTGGCGGCATAGCCCACCTAGATCCAGAGTTGCAGGAGGCTATCCAAGCAGGCACAGAGGTTCCTCCGCACCTTTGCTGCAGTGACCCGTACTGGCTCTTCAGGATCTACCAGGACACCATAGTTGACTTGGGGACTTTTGTTGGAGTCGTGGAAAGTGCTCTTGTAGACTTACAAGCTCTCAGGAGCACAGAGGTCAGCATGGCTACTTTCCAGCCGGGACCTGTTGGAAACGCCACCTGCCTGTCCACAACTGTTGACAGAAGCGATGAGGTCGGGCTTCAGCTTTCTTGGAAACCACCGTGGAACTTAGCCCACTTCTCTCCAGATGTGGCCAGAACCGTGCAATATGAGGTGTCCATTCAGGAACAGGGAGAGGGAACGTTATATGCGGGGGCCTTTCTTCTGCCAATGACCAGCCACCTGTTTGCTGAAGGTTTCAAGAAGGAACGCACATACTATGTGTGGATTCGATGCAGGACTAGCTCTAAAATAGGACCCTATGTGGCTGTCACGTCATGTCCTTACACCTAGACAACGCCTTGAACTGGAACTGGCCTGCTGGCCAGGGGCCACTAAAGAAAAGCTTGAGGCAACCCAAAATGTCTTTGATTCATTGGGTAAAAGTGAGAAGTGCGTTCAGTAGGTTTCAGGCTATGAGTTATATGCATTAACATCTTGCAGGTCAGAGCCTTCTCTGTGTGATGACAATTTTTCAGATGATAATTATTTCTACTTTTGAATTATAAAGAATTATAAAGAATAAAAGAGAGCTAAATTTGGTTTCTACTAGTTAGGATCCCAAACTTGAAACATGATTACCTCCTTTATACAGAGAGTGATTTCGTGCCCTCCTCTTTTATTATTTATTTATTTATTCATTTTTTTTATTTTTTATTTATTTATTCTTTCTTCTTCTTTTTTTTGTGTGCAAATAAACAAACAATTTTTAGGGGGAAATCAGTTTATATTCATAAATATAATGCAATATCAGCAGGCACTAAACTTACAGCATTTATTCCAAAGATACCATGACGTTGAAGAGAAGACTATCATATCGGTATTGATCAGTGCATGAATAACTCTGGTGATTCAGAGTTTGCTAGAATAAGTAAGTCTTGGATTTATTGTGTGCAGGATTTGGGACAAAACATGGTTATGAATTGGTTTTTTGTAATCATGACAGATTAAAAAAAACACTTTAGAATGTCTTTCATCATGATGCCATCCTCTATTTATGATATCACTTTCGGTAGTTTGTGATTTGATTTATAGGGAATTCATGTAGGGTGGTTATTTTTACTGAGATGTCCATTAATATGTCCATTGAATGGGTGAGAGTTTATTGAAAAATATGTCAAATGGCTCAGGAATTAGTGTCAATGCAAACTGCTATTCTCCAACTAATAATGACCGGCTACAGCGAAACCCACCACTTGTTGGCACAAATAGAATTTTAGATTTATATATCATTTGAAAGGGCTATATGGAAAATAATTGGCAGAGTTATGATCATTTTTATATCTCATAATGCGTTAAGCTGAAACTGAGATATCGATGATTCAAATATGACAATTATTATTAAAACCATGCATATTTTTTTTCTACAAAATCTGTAATAACTTTTCACTGGATTATTTATTTTGTATTAAAAAGAGCAAACGTTTATCTTGCTAGTTATGTCAAAATCTTCATGTTGACCCTGAGACCAATTTTCAACTTTGGAAGCCCATAACTGAAAAACATAATTACTACAAGTGGTAAGTTTTGCTATAGCCGGTCAAAATTGTCTTGGTTTGTACATATTGTCCTGGCTTAAATTAAACCTCTTTTATCTTCATCAAGTTGCAAAGTGACATTGCTAACTTCATATAATTGCTAACTTCTATATTAAAATAACCATTGTGAGCTACATTTTAAGTTTGCTCTCATGTAAAAAAAGAAAATACAAATTTGAATTGCTATGATTAATTTTCATGGTCCCGATTTGTAGATGTTATTGTATGTCTATTTTACTCCCCGATATTTTGTCAATAAACATGAATAACAAATTAAATTATTAATTAATTTTCATGGTCCTGAGTTGTAAATGTTATTGGATGTTTAATTTACAGTTACTCCCTGATATGGTTTTTGTCAATAAACATGTATAACAAATGAATTTCCCTGAACCAAGGAGATTGACTGCTATCACAAGAGTCTACCTTATAAACCCCTCACAAAAAGTTCCGCAATTAAAGCTTGAGCGTTAATAACTCTTGTGTCCATATATTATTTTTAATTAAAAAGCCTGTTTATTCCTCTTTACATTGATACAACATTTGTAATGGTTATGTAATAATGAAATGTGTTTTACACCTAAATATGGGGCCAAGTCAAGATTGAAATGTTGCAAAATGCATTGTTACTGTGAGACCATTTAAAACACCTGTAAATCTCCAAACAAATGAAGAATTCACATTGACAATACGTTGTATTTTGCGACATTTCGCTTTTGACACGGCTCCATATTCAGGTCTACCACACATTCCATCATTACATAATCATTACAAATGAGGCATCAATGTAAAGGGGAATAAACGGGCTTGTCAATTATATCAAATTCGAGTAGAATCAAATTAATTTTACTAGATCCCTTTAAAACAGGGTAATCACTGTACAGTCAAACCTCATCATAATGAGCACCATTGGCCCATTGAATTTTCCTCATTATTTCAGTCATTTCGTATCGGGGCTTAAATTTAATCAAGTACATAGAACATGGACCTGTAAAGTTACCTCGCTATAGCAGAGCTTGTTATTAAGAGGTTCCGCCGTATATGGGTCAGAATTTTGAAAAGTGCACTTTTCGACCCCAACAGGGTAAAATTCAATTTATTTTTTTAATTTAAAGACATCTATCTAATGTGAAAGCATGGAATCCTAGCTTCCAGGCGTACCCCATTATACTGGGAAACTCCATGTGGTTCCGTTTTTATTCACTGTTGAAGTAACCCATCTCCACAAGGCGAACGTCCGTGAGGGATTATGTAGATATAGATTTAGAACCCATATATCTAATTTATTTTCTGTCATATACAGCTTATATTTTGACAATTTACTTCTAAGACTTGCTTCTCTCTGTATGCCAAACGAGGATTGTGTTTTATTTGCCAAATAGAAAATACAAACGTCCAAACTTTTACTGAATTGTTATGTTTGTTTAAAATTAATGTGTTATTCAGAACCTTTACTTTACTTTAGCCGCATTTTTTAGGAACGCATCTATATACGCTCGTATTCCCGTACCACACACTTCAATGTGCATGTTAATAGGATAAATTGCTGTCTAGATCATAATATTGCATAATTACATGACCAAAGAGAGTATAGTGTTCATCACGGACGTTCCCATATCGCTCACGGACGTTCGCTAGAAACAAGAATGTTGGCAGAATGATCTGATCTCATCCAAAAGAGTTTATATTCTTCGCAAATGGCTTTAAAACAGGGTCATTATACAAACAAACTTGAAAATTGCAATAAATCTGTTTAAATAGTTTGTTTTTTACATGGACCTGGTCGTTATAATGAGTCCTATTATTGGTTGGAATTGACTTAATGCTTATAGAACAATATGATGATAATACTTTATCTATTCCTATTATATTTAAGCCAGAGACTATGCATACATCCTAGTCAGATATAAAAGTAGCATTTTCCAAGTCGCCTGGTCCCTCTTTCTTACTATTATTGTTTTTAATTGCAATTTCACGGACGTTCGCATACATTTCACGGACGTTCTCTGCCTGAACAGTCTTACAAAAATTGATGACAACATTTATTTGAATCTTCTCTAGGCTCCAGACCAATATAAAACATATAAATGTATCAGTTGATATGATTTTAGCTATCTGAATTGATTATAATGAAATGTCTGCTACTTAACTATCACTCTTAGTGGACCTGTGGAAATCGTAACCCCTAATTTTACACCGGCTTTCCTCGGTTGGGCACTCTATAACAGAAATGCCACCATACTTCTGTAAATAAATGATTTTACAACATTTCCGCAATCATAAATAACATGTTTAATCAAAATAAAGGCCATTTTCCTGTCACCAGAATACAGTTTCTCACATGAGTCTTAATGTCACGGACGTTCGTATTAATTTCACGGACGTTCTCGAATTGCCTATAATGGTAACCAAGTGTCCAATCTCGAGTCAATTCCTTACAGAAATAAATGTAAGTGCCAACATAATTTGTTAATATATGCATATCACACGTTTTTATATGTGCAAAACCTTGCCATATATATTTGAGATGTATTTTGACTTTGGGAGACCCATATATAAAAGTTATTTTGGATTGTGTATGTTGTATTTCGATTCAATTCGTATATGGTTTATTAATTGAAAATACATATACATGTATTTATCTTTTCCAGTCATAAATTTTCACAAAACATGAAACAAACTGAGGGTACCAAAAGCCATGAGCAAAGTAAATAATATACACGTAAAACTTATTTCTTAAATAAATACATAAAGAATGCCTTTTTAGATCATACATGTATACTATGTTTTGTATAAAGAAATATTAGACATAGAAACCATTACGCTAAATATTATACGCTAAACATATTATACATGTTTGTTATTGCATTTTATTTAGAAAGAATATCTGAATAAAATGTAATAACAATCGCATATATAATATATTCAATCATTTTAAGGGCTAACTAAAGTAACTAAACGTGTTTAACATTTAAATCTAATTTGCAGAGATTATAAATTGTTTTATAACATATTTCAAAGTTAAATCTTGCAAATAATCATGTTGATAGTTTCCGATGTTTCCTGACCCACATCTTGTTTCCTAATTGTTAACCTCCAACCGGTTTCAATGTTTCAATTATAATTAAGAACAAGGCTAACCTTGAATGGTTTATTATAAATATTGCGCGAGCTAAAATTTAGTTGTACAATATTATAATGATTCTAGCAAAAACAATATTATTGATATATCAAGAAATAACAAAACAGACAATATTATAAGTATTATTTCGATGAAGTCATCAAAATAATGCATAAATATTACACCAATCTTGCGCCATACAGCCATTTAGTTGGACTTAAATCCGACAGGCAGATGAGAAAACAGTCTCAAAGCCTGCAGCAGAGGAGGGGCCAACAGTCTCAAGTTTTGCAGAGGGTGGGGCAACAGTTTCCACACAGACCTTCGGTTGCAATGTTGTTACTTGTTACTGCGCCATATACCCCCTTTTTTATGTTTTGAACAGCTTTCTTTCGCTTGTAGGCCTGCGACTGTGCATAATCATAATCTTGGGGTTTGACTTCCTATAATACAATGTCCACGCTGCACAGGTGGAAGTAAATATAATATCTAGTGGTATTACAAAACAGCTAAGCAAGTTGATCAAATGTAAAACGAACCTCCGTGATGGTGACTAAAAATCAACATATTCATGTGTGGTTGGCAATGACCTGGGTCGAAAGGCACACACAAGGGGCACCTGCTGTCAAAAAATTGTACCAGTACTTGAACTTTTACTAAGATTTTTGGGGCAATAAATGACGAACGAACGTCCGTGAGCACAACATTTCATAAGTTTGTTACAGTTAAATGACTTGCAGGAAATAAATCTATCTGGGATATGAGAGACATAACAATGTACTAACAACATCAAACGGTATCAACTTGCTGTGAGCGTTTAACATGGTAACATTATTAGAACAATGTTCATGATTGAACGTCCGTGAGCGAACGTCCGAGCGAACGTCCGTATTATAAATAGTTGTCAAAAGGCTTAGAAAATGCTTGATATAGCTTCTTGGTTAGCTGCTTGCCCGATAAAATTGCTGTACCAGTGTCTACGTGCAGATAAGCAGCCTCAGATTCGTAATTGGGTCTACTCATGCCGGACGTTCGTTTTCATCAGGGACGTTCACGAAGATCAATTTTTGGCCCAAACCAAACATTGCATTTGATAGATAGTATTCAAATAGGCAAAATATTGTGGCCCTACTATGAGTCCATCAGACTGACCCCAGCAATTGATGACTAGGATGCAATTCGCTTATCAGTGATGATAACAGACGACAGAACGTCCGTGACGAAATCCAGTATAATTTCATACAAAAAAATGTTACTCCGCGAGCAGGAGTAGTTAGCCAACAATTGTTGTAGAATGTGTTCAGTGGGTTCAACCCTTAGTTTTGGAAATAGTTTTTGTTTTGACAGCTAAGTAGAATTTTGGTTGTATGGATTTTAATGTATGTTCACGGACGTTCACTTATCATGGCCTTTCCTATTGAAATGTACCCTGAGATCATATCAATGCCGCTCTTCCGCCAATTCTTATGTGATACATGCTCCAGAAATGTAAGATAGAGAATATAGACATTAATGCATTTAAAGTTGATTAATATTTTTTTAAATCAGGTTTAAAAATTCATTATTTTGTGGAAAATGACAATTTATGCTATTTTTCCACCTTTGAGGTCCTGTGGCATGAAACCGAATGTTTGAAATGATATACAACTATATATTTTCTGAAAGCCTTTATACTACTATTTAATATGAGACCAAAAACAGGTATATCGGAGTTAATGGCGAGACACAGCAAATTATAGAAGCGCTCAAGGTCTGGAAATGGCCAAAAGTGCATATTTCAACTAGATGGATCTTCGACTGCGCGCAGTCGAAAATTATGCCTCCGCTATCATGTGATTTTTAATATCAAGCCCAAATTAACGTGCACTGAGTTAATTTTTTGTTTATTTTTCATATATTTCGACCCGTGACCTTGACCATATGACCCCAAACTTTGATGGCTACATTGGCTCCCAAAGAAACATTCAGGTACCAATTTAGATTGAAATCTGACATTCAGTTCTTGAAATTTTGCCATTACAAGTCATTTTTGCATATATATTGAGCCCTGAGACCTTGACCTTTGACCTCATGACCCCCCAAAAATATAATCTGATCATTGCCACCCTGATGTGTACACTCATACTAAGTTTGAAATTGATCCGTCAACCGGTTCTTGAGATATCGCGAGAACGAGGCATTTTTGCACAGTATATATCGAGTACTGTGACCTTGACCTTTGACCTCATGAACCCAAAATCTAAGCAGATCATTGCCACCCCAATATGTACACTCATACCAAGTTTGAAATTGATCTGTTAACCGGTTCTTGAGATATCATGAGAAAAAAGCATTTTTGCACATATATCGAGTCCTGTGACCTTGACCTTTGATCTCATGAACCCCAAAATCTAATCAGATCATTGTCACCCCAATATGTACACTCAAGCCAAGTTTGAAATTGATCCGTCAATCGGTTCTTGAGAAATCGCGAGAACGAGGCATTTTTGCATATATATTGAGTCCTGTGACCTTGACCTTTGACCTCATGACCCCTAAAATCTAATCAGATCATTGTCACCCCAATATGTACACTCATACCAAGTTTGAAATCGATCAGTCAACCGGTTCTTGAGATATCGCGAGAACGAAAACGGGACGTACGTACGGACGGACGGACGGACGGACGTACGTACGGACGGACGGACGGACAACCCGAAAACATAATGCCTCCGGCCACTACGTTGGCGGAGGCATAAAAATCTGACCCATATACACGGAACAGTGGAACCTCTTTATAGCGAGCTCTGTTATAACAAAGTACCTGATATTGCGAGGTAATTTCACAGGTCCAGGTTTTTTTTAAAATTTAGGGCCTGATACAAGAAGATATCTACTTTATCGAGGTACATTCAATGGACCCAACATGCTCGTTATAATAAGGTTTCACTGTAGCGATAGCGATACCGCAATGTTGAGTTTTGTCATTTGTGGCATGGATTGTTCATAATGATCGAGATGATATTGTGTAAATTAAAGGGATAGTTGAGTTCTGGTAAGGAGTACAGTTTTGGTGAAACTGAATTTTAGTAACCAAAACCTGCATCATTACATTACAAACTAATAGTTATAACTAGAAAGGAACACAAAATTACAAATGACGTAGTAAAGATCATGTTATCATTCAAAAAGTGCCGTTAAAACGTAATAGGGCGCTCTCTATACACTCATCGGTTTCAACCATTTTGAATAAAATATTGTGCATGTGATGTTTTGTTGAAATAGTGATTAGATAGAGAAATAACCAACAACTATTTAAATACCTATTTTGTAACTTTTTGAAAAGAGGAAGCATTTTTTTGAATTTTTAACGGCTGGTTCAAAATTCTCTAATAAACCTGGGGCCCCAGCTTTATTACAAATTGTTATATTTATGGATATTTCAGCTGTCTCTGAACTGATTTTGATCAAACAAAGAGGATTTTATTATTTAAATATTATGCTCTTTCAAATTTTACACTCAGTTTTTCATTACCTCACAAAAAAAATAAGTAGTCTAGCGCCCTCTCTACCAAAACTCAACTATCCCTTTAAAATCAAACACCACAGAAAGAAAGTCAATATGAAGACCCTTGTTCTGTAAAATGCTTTGTCATTTTATTTACCAAGTGTAAAGACATGTAACACAGCCATGATTTGATACATATATTCAAGTTTCACAAAAATAAAATTTACACATTTACACACACATGATTTATTTCATATTAATAGCATTTCATTTGTTCAAGATTCAAATTTATCTCAAAATTATGAGATACAGAGCTAAACTCTCATATTGATATTTATCCTTTCATATAAAAGTTTATGAACTTGCAGTTTCACATAATATTAAACTGGGATTGAACAGTTGGGTTACAACCGTCTAAACTATGGATGATCCACTTTACCCTTTCGTCACGTGAATAGAAATTACATTGCAAGATTATTTTGTTATCAAATGCCTGTTCCAAATTAAGTTATTCCAAATATCTACTTTTGATTTGTTGAACTCTGATATGTTATAAGTGCGAAGGCAGTGAAAGAATACCCGAGCGGACAGATTGTCACATAAAAGTTGTATGCATAGGCTACAAAGAAACTAGTATTTATACTAAGATTATCACGAGAGCATGCATGCTAAGGGATTATAAAGAGAAAACACAAGAGTTCTTCAAAAATATTTTTAAAAGTAGAATGTATAACTACTTTACCATATTTAAAAGAGGCAATTAAAACAATGATTTCTCTTTTATATATAAAAATGTCACATTTACAGATGATGAACTACATGATTTTTTATGATTCCATGAATTAAAAACAGATATTAAAATTGGCCTTAGCAGAGATGAAAAGGGGGGAATGGCATGCATTTACCCCTCAACAACATTTCACACACTAACTGGATAATTATTCTCCAGGTTTAAAATAACTGGATGCATTTTTATCAGCTTTTTCCTACATTTAGAATATTTTAAAAGGTAATTCTTAGACCAACATTGGTACTCCGATGATTCAAAACTGTACTTCCAAGGTGGGCAAACCACAAATTTGTATGAAAAGGATACCATTACGGTAAGGAGATAATACTAAGTATAAGAAATGTGAAAAAGTTTGTAAAATATGTTGAAGGAAGATTTCAGGTTTAATACAAATTGAAACACAGTTTTAAGATACATTTAAGGCCCCTGGCCAAGTTTCCAGAGGTAAAATGATTCCTAGTAAACAAAACAAAAAACATAGGCAAAGAAATATTGATATCCAATTGTACAGGTTTCCCGTCGTAGCATTTAAATTTAAAAATGGATATGGGTAATAAAATGAGCATACAAATCTCAAAGCCAATGATTCAAGTCTCTCAACACTTTCATTGATGGGAGCATGATTTGTATGTAAATTTAAATTCCTGATTGTTGAACTTGTAAGCTAAACATCTTATCAAACATTGATCTGTTCGAAATCGATTTTGATTTACTTCCTAAAAACATTAGGTACCTAATGTAGTTATGCACATGTAATCACTCCATATTACATGATTCAATTTGATACAAATATCATATGTAACAATTTACATATTTTTGTTGAAACAATTGATGAGCCAAATAAACGAAAAATATTGTGCCAGTACTTTGTAAATCTCTCTCTCTCTCTGCGTAGATAGCAATAGAAAAGGAATGAATTAATAAGCAGTGTCTAATAAGATCTTCAACTCCACCAAGTTTCAAAGACTTATATCAACTCAAATTATCGGTGATGCCAAGTTATCTTGCTAGCTTCTTTTCTGCAGAGTAAAAGAGTTACAAACAGCATAGCAGTGTATATGGAAGCAAACTAGCATTCACAGCAGAATCGAGTAGGGTTGGTCTCTCTCACGGACTATCACCAAAACGCCACGATTTGTTTCTATTTTGCTAGCATTTCACTTGCAGCGGACAAACAGCATAGTAGTAGTATTAGCGTGTATTGCAATTAAAGTATCTGGTCCACACAGAATCCAGTTTGCTTGTCACTATAAACGTAATGATTGTTCAACTAATCGGTATCTATAGCAACCTATAATGATTTTCTCTCCTCTCTCTGCGACTGCAGGGCGCTGAACGTGTCCATCATACCCTTGTTCGTGCACATTTCTTTGAGCCTGTGCAGCTTGTTGTTTGTTAATTTTGTATAAGTAATGATCTCTGTGCATACAAATCAAATCTTTAGCAACTTGGTAGCTTGACGATTCTCTGTCTCTCTCTGCAACTGAAGGGCATCGAGCCTCATCATTAGGCCATTGTTCACACACGACTTCTTGGTACCGTCAGCTGATTCGCTCAGGAGCCGACTTTCGTTCGCTCTCCATATGCTTTAATATAATTGTATATGTAATGATCTCTATAGGAAACAACTTAGGAGCTAGACGTTTCTCTCTCTTCTCTCTCCGACTGGAGAGCGCCAAGCCTGGTCATCAGACCATTGTTCATGCACGACTTCTTGGTACTGGGGCTGTCCGCTGTTTCGCTCAGGAGCTGGCGTTTCGTTCGCTCGCCGGCCTTCAGCATGTTGTTCATGGAGTTGAGAACCTAGATACAAAGACGGACAAAACAAATAAAAAGGATGCTTGATATTATTGCAGGTTAAAAGTTAAAAATACTTTTTTTATCTAATCAAGATTTTGAAATAATTGTTTACATTTATAATCTTTGCTACGGGAAAGAATAATGTAGCTATGTGATCATAAATGCAAGTTCAACAAAATTATCGCAATAAAACAAATTAAAGAAATCTCTTCATATACCAATGATAATACTTCAAATAGTTAACAGTCATTTATTCAGTATACTGCATGTGCACTGAAATAAGACAATATTAAAGCAATCATCTTGTTTCTTTTGGAGGGGCACATAGGGTGCCAAAATGTAACTCTCCTCGGAAAAAAATAAATAATTGAATACTATTGAGCCAAGAAGTATTGAATAGAATTTTTAACTACAAAGTATCAAGTAGAATTGTATTATTTGTACCGCACCTTAGCAGGACTCTTCTGTATGACATACGTCATGGCTGACGCCGAACTCAAGGCTGGTTTCTTGTGCGGGGAGACGTACACTTGGTGCCGATTCGAAACCTTCCTGGGCGAGAGCATGTGAGGGCGCCGCACAGGTAGCGGAGAGAGGGGAGGGGCATCCAGCTTTTCTAAACCATCCGAAGAAGACTCAAAACGAAGGGCAAAGCTTTGCATCTTCTCTAAGTACACCTGTGCAAAAAAAAAATCCAAGAAAAAAGTTAGCCAAGGAAGACTCAAGAAAGAAAACAGAAAAGTTTTAAGTTATTAGAATATCATAATATGGGTGTATAAACAAAGGAAACAAACATATCAAGGGTTTAAATAAATTGTAATAAACATTTTAGGGTAGTACAGTAATACAAATATGGTTGTGGAGTATTCAACTAACTTAGTTGTAGAACTTGACAAGATCCCCCTGCATTTATCTTCCTATGTGGATGCTCTTTTTGTCCCCCTCATTCTTTTGCCATATAAGACATTAATTTTTCATGAAACATTTACACAACACTCCATGGACAAATCAGACTACATTTCAAAACATGCATTTCATTAACCCAAATAAAATGTGGTTGTGGAGTTTTCCACTTACTGAGTTGTAGAACTTGATGAGATCCCCCCTGTGCTCATCATCAAACGTGGATGCTGTGCCGGCCATGCGTGTTGGGGTGGGTGGGGCGCTACCCTGCTGGGAGACGGGCAAGGTACTAGCTGAACGGATCAGGGTGGGGTTCGTACCTGCAAGGGGAAAAACACCAAGTTACGAATAAGAATGTTAAAATGAGCAAAGAAATAGGGTTACCCTCAGAAAAAACAATGGCAATTTTGCTCACTCTCAATGATTAGTGCATAATTCCTATCATTTCTAGTCATATGATCTTTCCTCATTGGTATCACTAATAATGGAGTTAGATGTTTTTAAGACCACTTTCATGTCTTTGGACTGACCAATGGAGGCTGCCATAAATTTCAAAGGTAACCTATGAAACGTCAGCTGAGCATGCATTAACGATTTAAGATTATGTAACAGCTGTTTGTTGAGTCTGCTGATTTGCCAGCGTTTGGCTTCACTTTTACCTTAGTGTTTTTCTTATTTGTCTGCCTTTGAGATCAGCTCCTTCTACTTTTTTTTCTTCTTCATTAATAAAGAAAACGATAAAATACAGAAAGTACTTACTCGTCTGGGGTTCAGGCGAGCCTCTACTGCTGCTTCCACTGCTACTGCCCGAGTGATCCCCATTGGTCGATTTCTTGTAGTGCGAGCGAATCAGAACGCTGCGGTAGACGTGGCTGGCGGCCTGAGGCTGGCAGCGGTAGGACTTCATGATTTCCTGGAACGGACGATCATGGTGCGTAACCTGTAAAATAGAATAATAACAATGATAACAATACAAAATACAAATAAAGATAATAATAATAACAATACAGGATTTAATACGTGTGCTTTGCGGTTGCACCATGTATAAGGAGAGGATTGGTTAGTCCTGAGAAGGACTGTTGGTATTCTTTCTAGGATAGTCCTAAAAAGGACTGTGGTAGTCCTAGAAAGAACTGTTGGTAGTCCTGGAAAGGACTGTTGGTATTCTTTCTGACCGTCGTCAACCTGTTCGAAACGTCGAGCCCCTCCTACCACCAAGCCTCTCCTTACAATAACTATACCGGCGTTGTAGTTCTTATCAGAACTACAAGCTCAGAAAGAATACCAACAGTCCTTTCCAGGACTACCAACAGTCCTTTTTAGGACTATCCTAGAAAGAATACCAACAGTCCTTCTCAGGACTAACCAATCCTCTCCTGATACATGGTGCAACCGCAAACCACACGTATTATCTACACCACCATGGAAGCCAATACTTGCAAGCAACATTTAATACAGGATTTATGAAGCATGAAAAAATAATTTGTCTTTGTTCTTTACATACAGAAATCATAGTACCATTCATCAATCAAACTCACCCTGCAGATGATGTAAACGGAGCACATGATGAGCTGGTCCATATGTCTGTCCTTCATGATATCTGTGTTGTGGACGATAGCGTGCTCCATGCACGTCCAGATCTTGCGTCGTAAGTCATCGCTGATGTTGAGTCTCGTGCACAGGTCGAGCAGCCGGACGTTGACCAAATGATAGACCTGCAAAAGTGAGAATGAAAGTTCATCAATTTAGTATCAACATTTTCATTATGATCATCGTATCTGAATGTCTATTAGCCAGTCGGGTCATCTATTTAATGACTTTAGGTGGCCCACAAGCATATCTAGAGGCAATTGGCGCCAGGGAAAGTTGAGCCCAGCCAAGGTATCACTGGATTTTTGTCATTCATATTTTTAGAACAAGATAAATTGGCTCTCAGTTGTTAGTGGCCGAGGCATAACAAATCTCACGTACCTTCCTAAAGAAGATGCCGATGGAACCAGTTCTCTTTGGTCTAGCGGCTGGAGCAGCAGCAGTGCCACTGGAACCGGCCTCCTCCTCCACCGTCCTGGCCTTGGTTGGACTTGACTGGGACGCCGCAACCTGCACAAGTTTGACTGGGCTCATGATGTAGCGGGTGTTGGGGTCTTTGCCTGGTATCCCTGCAAAATAAGATTGATTATATAATTAATATAGTATTGATACCGGTTAGATTAATTTTGAATTATCAACATGAATTACTCAGGTATTAATGTGCCATGAGTAATTCAAAGATTGCTTAAGTGACTTTTGTTGGTTGTATGTCTATACTTTGAAACCATGTAAAAAAAAAAAGAGTTTACAGAAAAGGATTAAAAGAGACGTTACCTTGAACAACCATGTACTGCTTCTTGGGCGATAACACCACAGGGCTGGTCGACCCCGATGATGACTGGGATACCGGCTGCAGCTGGGTAAATGTCATCGCTCTGGCAGCAGGGGGTGGGGCAGATACGGCAGATGTCCCCGCCACTGTTCCCCCATTGGTAGAAGAAGACGTTGGGGAGTCCCCTTTGTTCGTGGGGGACTTGCTGGTGCCTGGTTCAGTCTTCACGTTGACGTTGGATGCGGACGATGATGACGGCGTGCCCGGAGCCTCGCTGAAAAGACGTCGTCGGGCGCTTCCGGGGGATGGCGAGCTGAATCTGTCGTGCGCCGATGTTGGAGACGTGAGGATTGCATCAGCTGAAAAAAAAGAAAAGTTTGACATTATGATTGCAATCTTCATATGATAATTCACCTTCACGCACTTCATTGAAGTACTTTAAATTTAAGATTTGAAATATCTGCCATTCTACAATCAGCATTGATAAACAAACCTCCTTTCAATTCTGTGCTATGTAAAGGCACATTTTTCTCACGCATCATTACTAATGCTCAGATAAATCCTTGATATTTAGAGCACCCAATAATATGATACTTCACCTCTATGCACTTCATGACTGTTTTTTTTTTACTTCTTCAATCAACCAATATCATTACTTACTTCGACCTCCAAGCTGGAACACCCTCCTGTTCATGAGTGGGGAGAGCAGGCTTTGTCCCTGAGAGGCGGAAGAAGAAGAAGATGTATTACTCGATCCTGCTCCACTGGTGGACTGGTAGGTATTGGTACTGCCGGTACTCCCGCCGATTGTGATGCTTCGGTTGCCTACGTCCATGAAGGTGGGTATCGTGGTGTCTTCGCACTTCGGGACGCCCTGGTCGGTCTCCCCCAGGAGCTCCCAGAGGGGCGAGGTGCTACGCCACGCCCGTGCCTGCAGAATGTCTTCCTCAATCTGTACCAGCAAAGGAACAGTGAGAATTAAAGACATGTTACAGTTTTTGTAAAACAACTGAAAATGTCCCCAAATATTACCCCATAAAAATGTGTGTTAAAACACATCTTGAATTTCCATGGTCAGCGACCCTCATAAGCCATTGACAATCCTTTTTATTTTATTCTATATGACTAATCTTAATTCCCTAAAAAGAAGCTTACATGTACATAAACCTTTCAAAGTCCATAGATAAAGACTACCTGATCATAGAGACCTATTTTCTGTCTCCCTTGGGTGGTCTTTACAAACAGTTTGACTGTATTATTGATCAGCCATGTTGAATAAATTTAGCTTTTAACTCCTGACAGTCACAAGCATTGAAAAGGGTTTCAGGGACAAACAACCAGCACAAAGGCTTTCTAGCTCAGTAGGTAGAGCACTGGTCTAGCAATCCGGAGGTCTTGGTTTCCTGGGGAAACCCTATTTTCTGTGCTCATTTTCAGTATTATTATAAGTTTCTGGTCAGTTTCCCTGTTTCAAATGATTTTGTACTTACATAGTTGAGATGTTTGACAATGTCCCTGGATAACCCCTCCTCAGCTCGGAGAAAGAGTTCAATGACCTTGTAGAAATGGAATGCTGGGATTGAGAATGCCTCCAGAACCCATGGGAACGTCCTACACACAGAAACAAAAAATCACATCAATGAACAAATGTAAGACTCTACAGTGTGTATCTCTCAAGAT
Source organism: Echinarachnius parma (assembly GCA_037951105.1). Lineage (NCBI taxonomy): Eukaryota > Metazoa > Echinodermata > Echinoidea > Clypeasteroida > Echinarachniidae > Echinarachnius > Echinarachnius parma. The sequence continues at coordinate 48,073 of JBAMJV010006602.1, forward strand.
GGTTCTCAAGCTGGCATCGTGCATCTGATTTACAAATCTGTAGCCAGAGATGCCAACCTTCACAAACCCAAAAAAGTATTCTGAGAGGTAAAAAAGAGTATTTTTAACCAAAAAGAAGTATTTTCAGAGCAGCCAAGCTATGAGGTAAAAAATCATATTTTTTTGCGAAGTTATTTTCACGCAGCTAAAATACTCTTTACGTTTGCGTTTATATAAACGTTGATTCAGTCGAGTTTTTAATTTTTATTTGTGATATATTTCAAATACATAACTTTAATAATAGTTTTTCAGGGTTCAACCTAATTCTTTTTGCAATTTTTGACCATTATTATACGGTGGGGAGAAGAAGAAGACGTATTTATTTCTTAGAAAACGTACTGCCGTATTTACATTTAAAAAACGTACTAAATACGGCAAAAACGTACTACTTGGCATCTCTGTGTAGCCCATTTCATAAAACTGAACTTGCAATTGTTGTAAGTGTCCAATTATTGTAACTATTGGGTCAACAGCCAATCATCATGGCGCATTACACCTGTTGCCATGGTAGTTACAATAATTGGACACTTACAACAATTGAAACAGTTTTATGAAATGGGCTACTGAACCACCACCTTCAAATTGCACCACACATAAACTTATCAGTTTATCAATCAGAAATCACAGTACTTAATAGAACTTGAAATTCAACAATCAGGAAGATTTAGGGTATTTTCATCATCAGATATCAGGGAGATATCTATCAAATGCATACAACCTAATGACAATAATCAGGGAGATTGACTGATGGGATGAAATCTGATGCAGTAATCTTGGGTCTATTTTCGAGGAGTCTCCGGCAAAATCAGGGAGACTTTGAAGCTCAATGAGAGTTTTAATTTTCTTACAGAAAAGCATTTGCATGCGGCCTCACAGTATGCGGTGGTGTTAGAAAGTTAGTGGTGGTAGTTTTTTACTAAATTTGAGATAATTTCCTCAAAATATTGATTAATTTAGCTGAAGATGTTGAAACACAACTGCAAGGTCTAAATACTATTTGTTGTTTAACTTCATTTATTTCAATTAAATACTCACAGGATTCATTTAGATTCAAATAATGTCATCATTCAATGCATTTAACCCTATCTTAACTGGGGGGGGGGGGGGGGGTCAATTTGACCCCCCCCTCGACTTTTTGCGCGATAATTCTGCAACGCGCGCAGATATTGCCACGCGACTTCATGAGTTTTTTCATTGAAGTCTTGTGCAACTTTTGATACCAAATTTGCGACGATCAGATATACCGTTGTAAAGTCACGTGACTTTTCGTAAGTGCTCGTCGGCCCAAAAATCGCTAAATTTTGTGATTTGTGTACAAATCCTATGGAAATTGATTTTTTCTAGAATAGACAAAACCTTCATTATTTTTCATTCTAATCACTGCAATCATTCAATTTTGGGCTAAAAATGGTTAGATAATGGTCAAAGAAATACATAAGAAATTCCAAAAACAAAGAAATACATAAAGATTTTTTTGTTGTTGAAAACCTGTTAAAGGGGCCCTGCAACCCAAATGCATGTTGACCTCTGTTCATCTGTATTAGGGTACACATTCAATGGGCCGTATGCATAAAAACAAGCAATTGCTTGTGCTAGCCTTTTGCTTGAATCGGTATGCACACAAACAAGCAATTGCTTGTAAGCAAAAGCTTTTGCTTACAAGCACAAGCAATTGCTTACGGCTCGTAAGCAAATGCTTACCAAACAAGCAATTGCTTAAAACCGTATGCATAAAACGAACCTTTTACTTGTCTTGATAAGCAATTGCTTGCGTTTTTTCAAGCACCTCCGGACCAGCTTGAGCTCTTGCTTACTCAGGGCATTCGCGTTTAAGGATCAAATTTTCATACCGTTTCAGGATGATTACAAGCTCCTTATTTCAGAGATTATGTTGTGATTTCATATTTAATCAAATTCCTGTTATTTTAGACTTTTTACGGCAATTTTTGTCCATCGATCTGGAAAGAAACCTCCCTGATGCTCTATGCTGTTTCTTCGCTATTTGCGTAAGAAAAAAATACTACCGCCAGGTCGGGCACGAAGCATTGTTGTCCTGCAGTGCGATGTTCGCACAACCATAACGATCCTTTGTCCAACACGTAAGCAAATGCTTGGCAGTGCAAGCAAAAGGTTTGAGCACAAGCAAAAGCCTGTGCATATGAATTCAAGCAATTGCTTGAACTTGATCTTTTGCTTGACAAGCTCTTGCTTGTGCTTAAAGCAATTGCTTATAAGCAATTGCTTGTCTTTATGCATACGGCCCATTATCTGTAAACGGTTTGACCCAAATAGGTTTTGTATATTTTTAAACATTTTATCATTTATTTGTCTTCATGTTGCTAAGCCCCACCTCCTAAAAAACCCTCCAGAGCAAATTCTATTGTTGACCTGCAGTGACATCATTTGTCAATCACTGGTCAGTTACCATGAGATTAACAAAAGATGAAAGTACAAAAAGAACATCCACTCAAAAGCATGCCCTGCATAGTCCATGCAATAGCTTAGACAGTGATTTTCTTCTGACATAGCAACAGCTATTGTAATTGAAGTTGTGTGAGTTGGTATTCTATTCAACCGTGTGATGCTATTGTGATTAGCCTAATCTTTTTGTACTTTCATCTTTTGTTAATCTCATGGTAGCTGACCAGTGATTGACAAATGATGTCACTGCAGGTCAACAATATAATTTGCTCTGGAAGGTTTTTTAGGAGGTGGGGCTTAGCAACATGAAGACAAATAAATGATAAAATGTTTAAAAATATACAAAACATATTTGGGTCAAACTGTTTACAAATATTGAATGTGTACACTAATACAGATGAACAGAGGTCAACATGCATTTGGGTTGCAGGGCCCCTTTAATTAAGTCATAAAGAATAATCATGCACAAAATTAGCATATTCTGAGCATAATTTAGTGATTTACAGACAAAAAGAGGATTTCTGCATAAATTAGCATACTTTGCTAATTAATATAGTGCATAATTTGCATATTTAACATTGGATCGTTTAAACGAAAACATGAACGCGTCGCTAATACTTCAATGTACCTCCATGCAAAATTTCGCGTGAATCGGACAATCGGTCTTCGAGATCTTAGGGGGGGGGGGGGGTCAAATTGACCCCCCCCCCCCCCCCAGTAAAAACCTGGTCTGAAATAGCCCAGTTAGAATAGGGTTAAAGCTCGCATTCCTTCTCTAAATCATTACCTTTGTGAGTTGTAGGCAAATATGACAACCTCGAGACAGCAGGCAAACAGAGACCGGTGGAACAAGTCATGCTCAAGAAGATGCTGCAGGAGATACAAACACAACAACAAATTTAGCATTGATTTATAAATAGATGGCACATACACCTGTATCATGTTCCTACAGAAGAAACAGCGAATCAACGATGATAGCTTTTCTACTAATTATAGCATACGTACCAAGAAAATACTGTTTAAAATGTACCACCACTCTTTCAAGGAAAAAATATGTACTAAATATCTTCATCAGTTATATCTTATAAGTCTTCATTTTCTTTTAGAAGTATACAACTTGAGCCCGACTAATTTAACTTCACTTTTTCTGCTTACTGCAATGAATTGAACATAAATCTAAACATTTGAGTTTCACATCTTTTAGCAGAACCAGAAACAAAATATGTGACTCACAGTGAGATTCTTGAGTCTCCTCTTCTCCGACATCATGATGTTTTCCAGGGCCTTGTAGTAGAGAGCCTCCGCCATTTTTAATCTTCTCCTGGCGAAGTCAAGAGGTGATCCTGCCTGCCCCTCCTCCTTTGGCTGTTGAAAAAGTGCCATAGTAATGATAATAAATATTTAAAAAAGTTTAAAGGATTTTTCAATGTCTAAAACAAAAACAAGTATAATTTGTATTTTTAAGGTAATGTTATGTCCATAAATAACTCTTCTACTGATAAAATGAAAAGAAGATACTTCCTGCTCCCCTTTTGTGCTTAAATTGAAAATGTATAAAATACATAGAAATATGATTCTGAAGTAATCTTGATCCTTGCGGTACTCATTAAATACTGAACCATTGATTCATCATACAAGTGTAAGTAGCAGTGAGCGTATTTCTGGCAGAAGATATATCCAATATATACTCTCTATGCAATGCTCTCTGCAATATTCTCCAAGTTTTTCCTGAAGATCCAGCATCTATCCAGCATCTCACTAAATTACTCTCATCTTCCCATTGATTCTTCATGCCTGAATAGCAGTGAGTTTATCTTACCTGTGTGTATTTCTGGCAGAAGATCTGCCCCATTTCCTTGACCCGCTCTGCGATGCCCTCTGCAGGGTTCTCGGAGCATTCCTTGAAGATAGTATCCAAGGACTCACTGGCCTCCAGTTTGTGTCCGCCCAACAGCGCCTGCAGCTTGCTCACGGCTTGCGTTGCCGTGGAGACGGGCGTCACCTTGTGTGGTTCCTTATCCTTCAGGTAGCGTCTGTTGGTCAGCGGCGTGGGAGGGCATAATTCTTTGTTCTGTTTCAAGGAAATGAGAAAGAGTTAAAGATAATTCCAGGGGGTGTTTCACTAAGATTCTAAGTTGAACTTATCTCTAAGTTGAACTTATCTCTAAGTTGGACTTAACAATTATGGAAAGCCATTTGTAGCCATGGAATAAAAGATATTCAACAGCAAAAAGTATTTTAGACTTTTCATGAATTTTCCATCAAAAATTTGAAATCCCCTTGAAAATAGAAAATATCAATGATTTGAATCAACACTTTATGCCTTTTAAAAGAAATTGTAAAAAATTGTTTCAAAGAAACTGATAGCTTTCCATAGTTTCTAAGTCCAACTTAGAGTTAAGTTCAACTTAGGATCTTTGTGAAACACCCCCCTGGTCTTTTTTTTTCTTGACAAAGTCATAGAAAAGGGTAACCCATTCAGGACTGACTAATTTTGGTATGATATGCATTCTCCATACACTCCTGCCCGAGTATTTTTTGGGACCAGTCCTGAACGGGTTAGATACAATTAATTCATGTAATATGAGAAAAAGATAATACAAATATAGAAAATTGCTTTCATTGTTGTACAGAGAAAGTAAACTAAAGAATACAACATTTTGTAATTTTTTGTTTGTGTAAAAGGAATCAATCAAATAAATCTAATGAAGGAACTATTTCATACTTGTGTTCAAATACTGACCTTTTGTCCGGCAGGCTTCTTCATGGCTTCCTCCGTTTCCCTCAGTGCACGAGACTTGGACGGCGTTCCGATCTCCTCATCCGCGTCCTTGTCCAGGAAGATCCTCTCGTCAAAGTCACCGATGGTCAGAACGTACTCCTCGTACTTCTTGCAAATCCCTTTGCTGAAAAAATAATCATTATACCAATAATTTGAATGTTGACAATTATGATGACGATGGCAAGTATAACAATAATTATGGTGATGATGACAATGATTATGACGACGATAATGATGATGGCAATGATGATTATGATGATAGTTTAGTTCTAATAGACTTGACATATAAACCACTGATATGAAACATCATCTCAGGCTTTATTTTGTATTTATGGAGATGCATAGTCCTTAACTCTGGATCCAAGAAGGCAGTACTGACTTAATAATCCATTGAATAGCATGAAAATGACATAGATGGCTATCTGTTATTTCAAGACATAACACATACACAATTGAGAAACATACATATATTTTTTAATGCACAACACATACAGGATTTAGAAACACACATTTTATGTCATTTTTGTAACATGACAAACAAACAGGATGTTAAACCACTTATAATTTCAAGTTTGCTTCTAGATCATGCTTTGCAAAATTCATTGTAACATGAGATATCTTACAGTACTAAAGACACAATTTTGTGTACTTACTTGTTTGACTCAAAGTTGTTAGTGTCCAAGATGTTGGAAAGCTTTTCAAGATTTCCTTCCAAAATCTGAAAGATATTCAGAATTAGACATTCATAGTTTGCATCGGTACAGGGTAAGGTATAACATTTGAAAAACAAAACTTTACTATAAAAATGTGCTTTCCAATTTTATACTAGAAAAAGTCATACAAACATATGTTACTTTTTATGAATATGAAGAAGGATAGGCAATTAAAGTGGCTCATGATGCAAAATAAAATGTATTATACACATATTGAACCTTCATCAGGACAATTTAAGCAACCATTCTGCAATAATGTTCTGAAAGTACAATCACTTCATTCCTTAGTTTGCCTCCACAAAAATGATGTTGTTATATTTGTTTATAAAAAAGATCATCAAGCTAGGGGATGCTTCACCACGGATCGCTATTTTGAACTATCCTAGTTTGTAGGCGATGCATATCATTGATGCAGTGGGTAAAGCCCACTGTGCGCAGGACATTCACAAGATGGCAACGCACATCTGATTTACCTATCATATGGGTGCTGCATAAAGAGTTGCGATCAATCACGAAGATGCGATTAAACACTGGTCAGATAATATGCGCATTTGAGCCAATCAGATTTGCACTTTAGGCGCATTTTCTGACTTTCAATAATCAAAACTTTTGACTGATCGCTACGCTTGATGCAGCACATTTTAATCTTGTAACTCACCTCATCCTCAATGAGTTTCTGTATGTGTGGTTTCCACCAGTGTTCGTTGATAGATTTTGCCTCTAGGACCAGTCCGTCGTGCACCGCACACAGCTTGTCAATGATGCAGGGGGCCTCGAGCGGAACGCGGTAATCACGGCTGGTGTAATCCTCTGGGAGACCTGAAATGGAATTGGAGGAGGAAAAAATTGACAAAATAAAATTGTGTTTTGCAATAATACACATTGTATCACATAAAGAGTCAAATTTGAAAATGAGATATATCAGGCATTTTGCACTGCAAAGATATGGTTTACTTTGGTTCTACCCCACACATACACATCCATGTAGGGTTTTGTTTTTTTGTTTAGGTCTCACCTTGGAATTCAGGGTTCGGCAGACAGCGGCAGTTCCCAAGCACAACTTCCGCAAACACAAGATTCAGACTGCACCAAGAATCATTGATTACTTATCAAGTGTCCCACATAATTATACAGATCTGTCTAGGGTGTTTACGTCGTAAATTGGAATCAGCGTTATCATGGTGGTTCCCAAGCACAGCTTTGGCAAACAAAAGGTCCAGACTGCACCAAGAATGGTTGAATACCTGAACAGACAGTGTCTTACCTTGGAATTCCGAACTCCCTAGGCCAGCGCATTGGCAAAACACAAGGCCCAAATTGTTCATTTGTTTAAAATAATGCACTGCCCCATATATAAACATCCATGTAAGCCTGTTTAAAAAATCATACCTTGGAATTCAGGGTTCAGCAGATCACGGCGGTTGCCAAGGACGGAGTTGGCAAACACAAGCTTCACACTACACCAAGGTACTGCCCCACATATGTCTATCTGTGTAGGATTTTTACTTAGATCTTACCTTTTGTATTTTGTAAAGATGATTTCATATAAGGCTCTATAGAAATAGAACATATTGCTATTATTTACCTTGGAATTCTGGGTTCAGCAGATCACGGCGGTTGCCAAGCACAGCGTTGGAAAACACGAGATCCAGACTGCACAAGAGCAGATGGTACGAGTTCACCAGGTCATCACTGATGGCTGGGAAATTACCTGCAAAATACAAACAAACACAAAATTTATGATCAATGATGGATGAATTAGAACAAGCCCTCTGGCCCAGGGCCACTGAAATGTCATCTATTCTACACTGGCCTGACTGAGCCTCTAAACATGTTTTTCTTTGTCTGGGGATGCCAGAATCGAGTTTCAGCCACTAGCATTTGAAACAAGAGCCCCAGGGGGGCACGACGCTCACCTGATGTCAATCAATTCACATCTGGCGCATGTTCTCTCTGGCACCCTCAGAAGATATGAAATCAGTTGAAATCATGCCAAAATCTATAATGTGATGTACTATTTAATCAATAACTTTTGATCCCCTGTACCTAACATTATGTTTTACCATAATGTTTGGGTGAATCATAAAAAAAGACAGACACACATATAAGACAAAGCTTAACACATTTCACCAGCCACTGACCACTTCAGCATATTAACCCCACTCACATAGGGACCCTATGGGGCCATTCTGCGATGGCCTGTCATACTTCTGGATCTTGAGAAGAAGATATTTAAAATTAACATATTTTTTACACTTGGTGCCCTCCCCCAGGGCCCCCCTGAGGGCCACGCCCACCATTTTAGCAACTTCGATTCCTCTACCCCTAAGGATGATTCCTGCCATGTTTGGTTGGAATCTAATCATTGGTTCTGGAGAAGAAGATGAAAATGTATATTTCCTATGGTAGGGCCCCAAAAAAAACTGTTACGCCCACAGGGCCCTTGTGGGGCCACCCACAAAAATCTTGTGAACAACTTTCATTCTTCATCAATAGAGGCATCTACATATGAAATATCAGGTCTGTCATACTTCTGGATCTTGAGAAGAAGATGTTTAAAATTTACATATTTTTTACACTTGGTGCCCTCCTCCAGGGCCCCCCTGGGGGCCACGCCCACCATTTTAGCAACTTTGGTTCCTCTACCCCTAAAGATGATTCCTGCCATGTTTGGTTGGAATCTAATCATTGATTCTGGAGAAGAAGATGAAAATGTATATTTCCTATGGTAGGGCCCCCAAAAAAACTGTTACGCCCACAGGGCCCTTATGGGACCACCCACAAAAATCTTGTGAACAACTTTCATTCTTCATCAATAGAGGCATCTAAATATGAAATATCAGGTCTGTCATACTTCTGGATCTTGAGAAGAAGATGTTTAAAATTTACATATTTTTTACATTTGGTGCCCTCCCCCAGGGCCCCCCTGGGGGCCACGCCCACCATTTTAGCAACTTTGGTTCCTCTACCCCTAAATATGATTCCTGCCAAGTTTGGTTGGAATCCGATCATTGGTTCTGGAGAAGAAGATGAAAATGTAAAAAGTTTACGGACGACGGACGACGCACGACGCACGACACACGACGCACGACGCACGACGGACGACGGACGACGGACGACGGACGACGGACGAAAAGCGATCACAATAGCTCACTTGAGCCTTTGGCTCAGGTGAGCTAAAAAACTTGCTCCACAGGGCCACAAGGCAAAACAAACTAATTTCTAGCAATGCAAAATGCCTACATACAATTCTTGATACAAGCCTAAACAATATCTAATTTAAACTAAAGTGACAAAGAAAAAGATGAGGTTTCTTTTAATTAATACACATAATCAATAGCTAAAAGATACACTACATGTAAGAACATTTTAATTAAACAGTGCACTGCAGACATGAGAAGTGTATTGTAGGTACTGCAAAATTCTTCACTGAAACACACAATCACACATGTGACATGTATTTCATATCACTGGTAAGCAAGTATTTTATTGCCCCCCCCCCCCCCCCCCCCCCCCAAAAAAAAAAAAAAAATTCTTCCTCTTAAAGAAAAATTGACAAGTCCTAACTTGTTAACTTTGCGTTTGAACTGCAATGTTTACTTTTTCATTCATTGATGCCATTATCACCCTAACAATAGTGTGTGGTGCGTAGGAGTCAGTATTTGTGCAATCAAGCATGCATGCAGTCTGTGAGTGTGGAGCAGAAGCAGCACACAATGCCACATAAGTAGGTCACATCACAAATTATGTCATTTATCAAGATAACACATACAACAAGAATTTTATTTGGCTGTGTAAATTGTTTTATCAGTGATAAGCGGAACTAAACTGCAAATTATATACACAATTTGTTTGCAGATAAATGTTATTGAGAGAATTGTTCAATGGAAAACAAGTCTGAACAAGTCTGATCCAGAAGCATGAAATATAATTCCAGTTGTACCGTTCTGTGTAAACTGTTATCACTCATATCCATTTCTCAAGAGAATTTAATGGATATCTCTTTTTTTCTTTCTGGCAACAAAAATGATTATTTTCTATTTGCTGAATCACATTTGAATTAAAACATAAAAGCTAATAAGTAAAACATTTAACATTCATTCTACAATAAAAACTTACAAAAATCATGTAACAAAAACAATAAAATTGCAATTCATTCATGGTTTTCTAGCATTGCGTGCCTAAATTAAAAACAATGCTGGCATATCTTCAAATATTGTCAAGACATTAATCAATGCATAACATTTGGAGGGTACAAAAGTCATTCACAATTTTTTTTTTAAAGAAAAAGAGAAATGCGGCTAGAGTGTCACATCTTGCAAATACCTATTATATTACCAGATTATATTTACACTTGAGAAATTACATTTGTCTCTCGTAGTTGACAAAATATTTACTTGCCTGATCGGGAATCCTTAGAACTAGACCAATAAGTACATTCTACTTGCCCAATGTAAATTTTTACTTGCCCCGGGAAATCATGGAAGTGCTGGTGTTGAGCCCTGATTTATCAGTAGGACATTCAATTATTTGTTTGACATGTTGAATTGTTTCAACTGATCGGTCCCAACTCTAGCCGGACTTAAAAAAAGGTCAAATCGGGGTCGAGTCGGCTCTACGTGCATTAGGCTTTAGACTAGAGGTACCCAGTCTGATAGCAACCATCAACCAGTTCTTATTAGGATAACAGGATAGCCAGTTTCTTAAGACCGTGTCACATTTCACCTGATAGCATTAACGTATGCGCGACGGAGAGCCAAACTAACTAGATGGATATTCGATTGCGCGCAGTCGAAAATGATGCCTCCGCCATTGCGCAATTTATAAATCAAGCCCAAATTAACATGCACTGAATTCAAACAATCCGACAACTCAATTTTGATAGTAATCTGTCTACCAGATCTGATACTATATATCACAATAATGAGCAATTTTGTTTATATATATGAGCTGTGACCTTGACCTTTGACCTCATGACCCCAACATTTGATGGCTACAATGGCTTCCTAAGATACATTCAGGTACCAAGTTTGATTGAAATCTGACATGCTGTTCTTGAGATTTAGCAATTACAAGCTCATTTAGCACATGTGACCTTACACCACAAAACAACCAATAAGTCGTGAAAACTGATTGTGCTGCTTTTCATAAAACATTGAAATAGAAGTCATTACCTTTAAAATGGTATATCATTCGTCATATTTGGACTAAGCAAACCCTCTCAAAATGAACACCAAAGATTTGGAATATGGCTGAAGCATTTTTAAAATAAGGGAGAAACGGGCCATTTAAAAGATCAGTTTCCATTAAAGCGCTGTAATAAGATCACATTTATTAGATGAAAAAATAATATTTAAACATGATTTCCGACGCTCAAAATGTTACAGAAGCTAGATTAAAATATGCTTATTCAGGAAATACCAAAATCCTAAATCTCATATTTTGAACAAAATGTTACCATTTTAGCTAATAAAAGAGAAACTACCACAGCGACATAATGGTCGTTTTGTGGTGTAAGGTCACATATATTGAGCCCTGTGACCTTTGACCTCATGACCCCAAAATCTAATCAGTTCATTGGCACCGTTTATGCTATCCAGTGATATGTGACAACACCAATAAAAACATACTTTTACCGAGTATAACAAAATAATATTAAAAGAAAGTTTGTTTACCTTTGACAAGAACAAAGAGAGTCCAGCAGAAAGAAAAGACATCTTGGCTCGTACAGGGGAGTCTCCTATTTAACAAAGGAGCAAAACAAAAAATTAAAAGATAAGTTCCCTGTTCCAAATTTGTGTGTGCAAACACTTTTCTCAAAAACAATTTTTAACATATTTGAAGTTTTTTTTTCTATCACCAAAATGAAACAATGTACATTTAAGTTAAATGTACATATTTAACCATATCAACATGTAAACCACTTGATCATAACTCCTTTTTCTAAGGAAGAAAAATGACCTAGGATTTGCCTAACTGGTCAACCAGAATTAATAGACTTGATTTTCTCTCAAGTCTCTATTTTACTTGCCCAATTGGGCTACCAAGAATTTATAAGACAAAAATCAATATCCAGTTTTGCAAAGGCTTGGTATGTTCTTTGTAATTTTGTTTCCAGTGCTTGTGTTTTAAAATTAATATTGGTGGCAGCATCAATAAAGCCAATTAGCTTTTCTAGCTGCCTCCACATTCTCATAAATTATTTTGTTGTATTCTAAATGTGTTGTAATTCTGTTCCAATGTAAATTATAACCTTTGTTTTGTAGTTTATATGATTATTTTGATGAACAAAAATAAAGATTAATCTCAATTTCGATTTACACACCTGTGTTTCCTGCTGCGGGGTGCCCTGGGGGTGTTGTCCCCAGCCTTGAAGATATCGTAGAAGATGGGCTGGTACTTCTTGAAGATCACCGTGGAGACGGCGAAGTTCCTCTCCAGCCGATCGACCTTGTCTCTGAACTGCTGTGGAAGGTTGGCCATGTCCGACCATTTCCTCATCTTGTTGAAGAACTGAATGACACTGTAAAGGAGTAAATGATAAAGATACATAATTGTATGCATTCAAGAAGAAATTAGCTAGTTATTCTTGATGGTCGTCTAAAGATGGAAAAATTCCTCTCCGATCGCCCAACGATGTCTCTAAAATGTTAGACCACTTACTGATCCGATTGTAAAAACTGGATCACGCTGTAATATAATTTTTTATTTCAATGTAATTATTATTTCTAGGACAACAATAAATAGTGCTTCTAGAAGGGGCAAAGTTCCTCTCCAGCGGATCGAACTTGTCTCTGAACTGCTGAGGGAGGTTGGCCATGTCCGACTATTTCCGCATCTTGTTGAAGAACTGGATCACACTGGTCAGGTTAATTGATAATAAAAGTAATAAAGAGTATTCTAGTACTAGTACTCTAAATAACAACCTTAGCTGGTGATAATTGAATGAAACTGTCTATCTAGTTGATAAAACTTGATGTCCTGTACTGCAGTGAGAGGTTTGTCTGGTCTGACTACTTCCTCATTTTATTGAAAAACCGGATCACACTTGACAGGTTAATTTGTATATCCGTATTAATGACAATTTTATATTCTAGAACATTAGAGACCAACATTAGCTGGTGGTTCTTAAAGATCACATGTAGGGTGTTTCACTAAACACTCAAATCAATTTTTAGGAATTGATTTTTAGTGACGAAGAAGATGCTAAAATTTATTTTAGTGAAACACCCCCCTGTCCAAAAATATTCCTCACCTTTTAGAACTATTATATTGTAGACACTAAAACACATGCATCAATTTTTAGTGATGAAGAAGATGCTAAAATTGATTGTAGTGTTTAGTGAAACACCCCCTGGAGACGGCTGCTGTCAGCAAAGTTCCTACCTAGCTGGTGCACTTTGTCTTGAAACTTCTAGAGGTTTGCCATGTCTAAAAATATTCCTCACCTTTAAGAACTATTACATTGTAGACACTAAAACGCATGCATCATTGTATCAAAAATGAAATACGTTTTTAATGAATATGTTATGTAACATAACTTTAAATCTTGTATGGCAGTTGTAACTACTAAAATAAAATAATAATATAAATTATAATATAGGATATTTATATTGCGCAATATCCACCTAATACAAGGTGCTCAAAGCGCTTATTATTATCCCTGGCCATTCGGTACAGTTCAGACCCGCACAATGATATTGTACACATTCTCAACTCCCCGGGGAGCATGCTAGCGGGCAACCCCTATAGGGTGCACCAAGCTAATTTTCACCGGACCAGGTACCCATTTATACACCTGGGTAGAGAGCAGCAACGTGAATTAAATGCCTTGCTGAAGGACAAAGGCAGTGGGCAGGGTTCGAACTCGGGATCTCACGATCAGAAAGCACGCGCTCTACCGATCTTGCCACACTACAAAACATTATTTCAATTATGTAGCGGCCTACATGCCTAGTACCACACCAAAGAATGATTGGTTTAAATTGACAGATTAAGTCAACCAATCAATACAGTATGTGACTGGATATAGGCAGCAAAACCCTGCACTTGTCTGTACAAATCCAAATTGAGATTTCCAAACCATGAGAAAGGCAACAAGCTTTAATTTGATGCCCTTTTCTAAAAAGATATGACTTTTTCAATTTTTACAAACATAAGTCTTTTACATTATAAATGTGAACTTAAAATGCCCATTACTTCAATACATGAATACCGACAACTGCAGGGTTTTGCTATATATCCAGTCACATATCGTCTCAGTTTCTCACCTGAGCTTGGACGTGCGTAGCAGCTGAGTGAGTGAGATGCCATTGCCCTTCAGGATTCCGTTGCTGACGGTACGGACGATGCTGCGCCTGCAGGCAACGTACAGCGCACAGGCAAGCCATTGAATCGGATCTCCCTGCATCATAAAAGTGTTAATTGAAAAAAATAAATACAAATTATTTATAACATTATTTAAATTATCCAAGGTCTAAGGTGGATCAGGTCGTAGCCGAGATCTCCGACCCCTCTGATCTTCTCTTGCCAGGCTTTCCTGTCTTGCACAGCCTCTTTCAGCATTCTTAAATCCATCACTTATCATTTCCTTTAAACAGACAAGCCATATCTTCTCCTTTTTTGAAAATTGTACAAAATTATAAAAGATTAATAAAATAATAGCAAAGATAATAATAATAATAATAATTAGTTTTTATATAGTGCATTTCCAATAAAAAAAAATTAAAATTGATGCGCTTTACAACCTCTCCAATAACCTACAGCAAAAATAAATGTCTTCAAATTTCTTTTTAAAAATATATAATGTTGGAGAAAATCTTAAATCAGCTGGCAAGCTGTTCCAAACTGTAAGGCCAGCAAAATAAAAACTAAGCTCTCCACCCTTTAAATGTGTTCTTAGAACCATTAAATGATTAAGATTGAAGTATAACATCAACATCAACTGATCACTGATTCAAAGTAAAGATAACATCACTGATTGGACAGGCTTGAAGCCTGGCTCTAAGGGAGATGAAACTGTAAGATAAAAATAAGGGTAGAGGATGGTGGTTGCCAAGCCACTGGGGCAGGTGGGGCCCTTACCTTATGTTAGACTACAGGATGTTAGGTAAAAATCAATAAATCTAGATCGTTTCAGGGCCTCTTTTACCAAATTTACTGAACTGTCTTCAGTGTCTTGTACTGTCTGCCCTTCCGACAGTACAACTAGTACAAGACAGTTCAGTAAATGTAAAAGAGGCCCTCAAATTCCCCAGATGTTGAATTTACTAGTTTGCACAACTCGTTGAAATCAATTTAAGTGGCGAACACAATATATAGTCGTCTAGGCTTAGCTAAACTAGGTGAGCATACAAAAGAATCTGACAACATTATCGGAGTTGCAATCTTGCTTATTAAATTTACATACCATACAATGTACCACAAACATCAGAATGAGTAAATACAAAGCGAGGGCATGTCTTGGGAGAGAATGTCACTAGAGTATAGTCCCTCAATGTTGCACTTTTTAAAATTAAAAACAATTTAAGTAAAACAAAAAGTCTTAAATTAAAATATATAACACTAACTACATGTATAATTAAACTATTCTTAATTGGTCGACATCTCAACTCAATTCTGAACTAGCCAAGCCACTACAATAAAGCCTAAACTTGAGAAGTTGAGGAGAAAATGATCAACAATTAAAACCAGACAAAGAAAACTGGGTGTCTGTACCACAACATAATCAAATTAGATTCAATTTAAGACTAGGCAGACATTTAATACAACATCAAAACATTACAGAAATTAATCAATCTTTTATTTCTTGACAAAATGCAGAATGCAAATTTATTTAAATTGAAAGACAAATCAGTTTACAAAACGGCATTCTCTGCCCACGACTTTGCATGAATGAATGATGACTAAAAGAAACGATGCCTCTATCTATCAATATCATGTCTATACAAAGTGCATAGTCATAGAGCATCGGTTCTTTTATTTAAGTTGAGTCATGCATGCCAAGTCGTGGGCATGCATTAGTAAAGAATGCCTTACAAATTATTCAAACAATGTATTTAATTATCCATCGTCCAAGCCATGGCCATGCCATGGCCATGGGCATACTGCCATACATTTTATTTATAATCATAATTATATGTTCAGTCATGACAATGACTCATGCCTGTGATTGTGAATCAGATATGTTAATAACAAAAAACATGGATGTCATGTCCATCATCATTCATGATCATGATGTGACTGTCCATTTTCATATTAAAACAGTCATTCCCTTCTGCTTCTTTCTGCTCAACTTCTAATAATCTCAGTCAAGTCAGACTCAGTCTCAGTTCTGTCATCATTAATATATTTAAAAATGAAAACCCCCAAAATAATAAAACAAGTCTACAGTGCAGTAGTCAAAATGTCAAGACAATGTTGAATGTATTCAATATTGTTAAACTGAACACACAAACATTGAAACAGTCTTCATGCATACACGGCACTGAAAAATTGTTATACTGACCTCTAGCGTGTAGTTGAGGCTAATCCTTTCGAACGACTCCCAAGCTTTTCTCTTCGTGGCATCATCCAAATTCAAGCTCATACATAATTCATCGAAATTGTCTCGAATTGTTGGTGAATCTTCTTCCGATGAATCAGACATGGTGCCTACAAATTAAGCTGGTCGAAAGTAAATAAATATTAATTTTCCACCGAAAATTAATGTTTTATTTCCCACTCTTTGTAGATCGCTTGCAGTCGGATTACAATATCACGCTAAAATCAGGCGTATGGGACTAAGGCGGCTTTTTGGTGTTATTCGCCCGCAACGCAAAACGATCACAAGCTAAAAAGGGCGGGAAAACTATTCACGCGCAAAGGAGACAGTCTTTGTGCTTCCGCGAAAAAAATAGTTTGACAATGTTTTCTGTTTTTCTCTGCTAAAACCATTTTATTTCCCTAATATGCGATAGCAATTAAATCGAGCAAGATAAGATAATTAAGTCCATTAGATAAATCGTGCATAAATACCATGTTAAATGTATTTACTCTTTTGCCAGCACTGCGTGCGGAAGAATCCCATTTTATCGGGATGAAAACAAGCTCATTAACCGTATTGATTATGCACACTTTGGGTCTTTAATTCCTTCTGACCAATCAGAAACGTCGGTAGGTCGCAACTTTGATGGATTATTGCTGCGCATGAGGAAAACGGTACCGAATTTTGATGATGCAGCCCGAGAATGAACCGTAAAAGTGCAACATAATTATTTTAAATAATATTTTCATTTATAGAATGCTCTATGAAAAACAATCAAACTATCTTTTAAGAACCTTACTCATTTGCATCTTTGAAGATATGATAAAAGTATCTTAATTATTCTTTCAGCAAGTTTTATCGCAACTATTATATAGCTTTTTGGCCAAATTATAGTTTAAATGTTTTTATTAAACAAGTTTATTAGCTAATCTAAAAGGAAACAGCATTACTGAATTGTTTATCTGCAATTTTGAAACAGAGGAAAGGCTTAGGCCGACTATAGAAATATACTAAATAACTTTGAAAAATAACTTAGAAAATTCATTTTGGGCTTTGCAGTGAATTTAACCCGGCTGGGGACCTCCCGAATGCTAGACCGATTCCCGGATGCTCTAGAATCAATTGTAATATTTTTGGAGATGAAACAGGAGGCGAAAAGCCCTTTTAGGAAAGCTACACATAATTTCTTAAGCTCTACAATAATCAAATCCTTGATTTTAAAAAAGGACAAGGGTAAAGTGGGATTGGGTGGGGTTCTGAATATATTATTATGTCTTATTCTACCATCTATTTGTTCAAATTCTATATGTTCGCACTTCTATTAAAGGGATATATTAACTTTGTTGGCATTGACAAAAAGTGATGATTGGTTGATAAAATGTATGTGCACTGATATAAAATGTATATATATGTTAAATTAAGTAATGAGCAAAAATGCAAAGTGATTTATGCTAACTCATTGCACTTACTTTTTTACAGTTATAACTTTCCAGAGAATAATTAAAAATAATCGAAAAATAACCAAAACCTGTACATTCTTGTACATTTGTTTAATAAGTGAGGACAGATCACAAAGAAAGATTGCCTGAACAATGGACTTTGGGAGGTAGTATATTACTTAAATGTCAAACGATGGTTTGTACTTTATTTTGTCCGGTGTTTGTGGATGAGAAACTAGACAAACACAAATCTAGCTTTCCCTTTGAAGTATGGTCATCTGAAATTGTGTGTGTGTGTGTGTGTGAGTGAGTGCGTGTGTCAATGTGTGGTGGGACTATTTAGCACTGCCAGTGTACAAGTTTGTACGCAAAAAATGATAAATGCCATTTTGTCATTTTCTAGATACAAGTACCGTTCTATATCATGATAAAGTGTATTTCAAATGATACCTCTTACTGCTTGCATATCAAGTTTCATTAGTGAAGATTTTATCAAAAGTATAACTGCACATTTTCCTTTTTTTCTAATGTTTTTTTAAGCAGGTATTTCGGATTGAATTGGTAAGAATAATTTGTGTTTTTTTGTTTGTTTACCCTCCATATAATATATTTGTAATGTAAAAACCAATAAAGATCTTGTTAATTTTGGATGATTCATGAAATCGAGATATAAAACCTGTTAAGGTGTACAATTGAGATGCTGAATTGTTATGTTAATATTTTGACTTGACCTACTAATTATTTAATAAAATTAGATTTTAAAATAGTGTATAAATGTGTACATTCTATACTACATCATAATATACAGATAAATAGGTACATTCTTTACTCATGAAATCCCCAAGAAAACCTTTTACAAGATCAATAAAAAGATACAATGCATTATTATTTTGTTCATCTCCACACAACTTTGTAGTTTATTTTCTCATAATGGAATCACACAATCCAATATAGATACTGAACTCCAAAAATAAAGCAATGAAAAATTACAACATGGAAATCAACTTTAAATAATGGCAGGTGAAAATATACAAAGAATAGCTCTGCAAACTCTAGCCTTTTCAAAACAGCAAAATGTCAGACACCCTTTTAAAGGACATAATTCATCGCATAAGCATTAAGATGGGAAATTTATTTCACAATACATCCCATGTTTTATGAACATAAACAAAATATGGAGTTTGTCTTTTTGTTCATTGACAAATCATTAAAATTCATCACACTGAAGGGAAATGTTTACATCTTGAAGATAAAATAATAACTTTGCTGTATTGCTATCTTTTTCGTTTTATTCACAATTTTTCCCAAACCAGCTCTTCCATTGCTTCGCACTCACTCACTCACATACACACACACACACACACTAACAACATTTTGAGCGTTGAGGTTTCTTCATTTTGTTCCATAAACTAACTATCATTTCTGTGCTTGAGTGCTAGTTAAACTGTTGCTTTACTTTCTTTCGCACTCAACTGGTCAGCAAACGAGGCAAACTGTATTACCATGGTGAGAAAATAAAAATAGATCAAATTGAACTTGTGTAATGCCTCAAATCTGATCATACTTTTATCAGTAGTAAGCCTCAAGTATAATGGATTCCATGAAGAAACTTGATTTCCTATTTTCAGGAGCAGTCTCTTCCTTGAAGACATAGAGTAATAAAAGTACTACATACAGTATCAAATATTTGTAGGTCTGAAATTAAAACCTTACCCTGGTACCTTCTGCCTTCTAGCCAGATGCTCAGCATTTATAGAATGGAGAAGGGAAAGTTAAACACACCAAATTACCACAGGAATAATTCCCTTCTGTAGCTTTCAATACTTAAAGTAGACGTGTGGCATACAGCTACAGAATCAGAGATATGGGCCGCCTCATGTGCCAATCTGGCACAGGGAGGACTTTTTCATTTAAAAAACACTCCAAAAGTAAAAGGTCACACAAGTAGTTTTACAAAACAGAATTGCATAAAGAAATTGCTTGAAGATAACCATTGCATGCTATAAAGAGCTCATAAAGTTCCAGGTGCAAGGCACTAGCCATATCACAAACATCTGAAGAATGCAACAATTATTCCATGAGGCAAATAAAATCAACATGCAAAAATGCTCTCATTTCATGGAGAGGGCATTTTATACTGTGAAATAATGATTTTTGATCTGCTATTCATGAGGTTTCAGAATTGTTTAGATCCCCGAAACCCCAATCAATTACAAATTCATAAAGGACTCTTTAGAAAATAGTTAAGGTATGAAATGGTGCCCCAGTGTGATACCTTTACAAATATTCTAGCAGACCTCGAGTTCAAATTTTTAGAAATTTCAGTCCTCATTCCGGCTTTTTCATCCTTTTGCGAAGAGTCCCTAACTCTCTTGGTTGATTATCTGGGCAGATACGTAACTTACAATAAGACATCTTAATTGATTTGATTGTTTATTTTTCTATTTCACAAAAGCAGAAATGAAAATCAAGACAAAGAGATCTTAGCCTTAATTACTAATTTCCAACTGCATTGTCACCTATTTGAGTTGTTTTAATCTGTGAAGGTGCATGCCTGAATGTTCTGTTAATTTATGTGTACATACATAATATGCACTGTAACAAAAAACCAGTAATAGATACACAATCTACAAATCAAAATATTACATCTTGGAATTTAGGGCATTCCCCATACTTCCCAAACTTGTGCTTTTTCTGACAAAGGATTGTAATGTGAAAATAACGGTTAATTCAATTTTTTAATTTGGAATAACAATCCACAAAATAAATGACTTAAATGATTGAATTTATTTATTCATTCATTCTATCTGTTTGAAATTAGCTTGAACTAAACATGACTTTTCGATTGTAAATTGGCTTTGCGAACCAATTTATTTTCATATATCATCTGCCATTTTGAGCTGTCCATAGCTTGAATCATCGCTATCACTGCTGTCATCATCTTTCATTGAACTGTTCGTAGCTGTTGAGGGAGCTGTTGCAGATATCTCTGCATGAGTTCTTTTTCTGGGCATCACATTCGCAGCGCCCAAGACCTTAATCGTCGGACCAACGGCGCTGGTTCGCGGGACACCGGGCTTGGCTGGAGCCACCGCCGGTTTCGAGATGGTGACGGTGTTCCCTGCCGCTTGCAGCACTCCTTGATTAGCCAGGAAAGGTGAGAAGAACATGTTGCCCGTGTTTGGGAGGAGGAAAGGGGATATCCCCGCCAGCTGGCCCGCCGCAGCCGCATCCACCTTTATCGTTGTCCTGGGGAGGATGTTCTTGTTCACCGTAGCAGCAGGGCTGCTACTCGTCTTCTTTTTCTTCTTCTTTGGCGTTGGCGACGATTCTTTCGACCCCGATGCGGCTATGGTCACCATACGAGGTGCTGCACTAGTGGGTGACGCAACCACTTTTCCTACGCCTGCGAAGGAGATGGCTCCGAGTGGATTCTGTCCAATCTGCATGGTCACCTTTGACCCTGGAATGCTGCCTATGGTGACCTTGGCAGACGCGGAGGTGATGGGTTGTTTGGCGGCTAGTGCTGGCTTGATGGGGATGTGACGAGGCTTGCCGCTGGCCACTCGGTGCTTCAGCTCTTCTCTCAAGTAACCCTGTGCATAAAACAAACAAAGACACACCAGTATGAAATCAACTGGCTTTGAAACTCTAGATAGAGCCTGTATGCATCTAGGATGTAATACGTGGATTAGGGTAAGTTTTAATGTTGTGCTAAGTGTTGAAAATATTAATAGGTCTACGCAAAATTAAAAAGGGAGTAATTTTTGCCAGAGCATATATCATGGACATGCATTCACAAAAACAACTAAACTGGACTCCAAAAGAAACTTATCACTTTTTCAGAGCGACGCTCACTAAAATCCATAGCATCAAATTGATTCATATTTAGACACAAATAAGCTATCATTCTCCTTATGAAGCATATCTGAAAAATTAAAAGTTTGCTTTTGCCAAAAAAGAGAAAAATGCCATGGAATCACTACAGGTCACTTTTCAAAAATCACAGAAACTGCTCGCTGCGAACCTCCACGAAAGGCGGTCTATTCAGAACTTTCAATAGCTATTCATTCAACTTCAAAGCGGGTTATGTAACCACTAGACTAGCTATTGTCCGTACCGAGCTCTGTGCCCGGAAAGCGAGCAGTTTCTGTGATTTTTGAAAATTACCTCTTGCGATTTCACCTTATTTTATTCTTTGTTGACTAAAACAAACATAATTTTGTTTAGATGAGCTTGCTAAGGAGTATTATAGCTAATCTATGCCCAATTATGATTACTTTTTATGCTTTGGATTTTAATGTGTGTCGCTCTGAAGAAGTGATAAGTTTCTTTTGGAACCCAGTTTAGATGCTATATATACAAACAGACAAAACATAACTTCTGCCTTCCTCTCATATTCAGCTACTAAAAGGAAATGCTATCAAGACGCATTAATCTTACCTTGATTTTCTGATGTGATCTTAATATAGCCTTCACAAATTCCTGATTTTCCTAATGTGATCTTACTCTGACCTTCACAAATGTTTAAATTTTCTGAAGTTATCTTACTTAGGTCTTAGCAAATGGCTGATTTTCCGATGTAATCTTACCTTTGCTTTGACGATGTTTCCCCACTCGACCGAGACATCGTAGGTGGGATGCCTGACCAGCCAGTCGGACAGATTGCCGAGAGATGGACAGTGCTTGCCCGCTAGCCGTTTGCCGGACTCTTTTGAGATCATGCCAACCTTCTCGTCGCCAGTGATCTGGCTCTCGTCCAGGTTGACCGGGTTCTTGAGCCGTTTCCGCTTCTTGACTGGCCGCTCGCCACCCCCCAGCCCAGGATGGAACGCGCCGAGCACGCTGTCATCTTGCGATTCCTGAGACTGAAACGCAACAACGTTGAGAAAACATTTAACTAAAAGTGCAACCAACAAATATATACCATATCACAATTACATAATATACATGTTATCAGTTTTAATGATCATCAATATTAATCATGTTGCTTAAAGGGATCTAGTAACTTTGTTGAGATGTGCAAAAACTGATGAATGGTTGATGCAATGTATACTGTTGTTATCTCATATGTCCTCAGGGTATTGTGTGAAAATTTCAGGTCAAATGGACAATGTATGGCCAAGTAATGAGCGAAAATGCAAAGTGATATTGGGTAATATTCACCAACTCACTGCATTCACTTTGTACAGGGATGAAAATCTCGCCCGGAGATTTTCTTATCTAAATACTTCAATCATACATATCTTTGTAATGAAAGGGAAATTTGAAAAACCGAAAGCTGTCCCATGATTTTACTGTTAATACGAATACAACAAGGTATAAAGGAACCGCTAGAATTACAATTTTATTTTGAGGATTTGGACAATGTTACTAAGTCCCTTTAACAATCCCCCTGTCCAGAATGGAATGTGTGCCGAACATGTCGTCATCGTGTGATTCCTGAGACTAAAAAACAAGAGAACTCTCAAAATTAGCACAGGCCTGCTGGCCAGGGTCCAATAAACATTAGCTCTGTGCCACCAAATGTCATTGATACTAATAGGCAACCAAATATTTACTGAATTTGTAATGTTTTTCTTTGTTTTGGGGGTCACTAGATTCCGGTTTTAGCCACTAGAATGTGAAAAATCTTGCTTTACTTGCAAGAATAGGCTATAAAACAAAACAGTCAACAACTATAAGTGCAACCAACCAGTATACTATATCACCATATATATGAAAATTGAAAACCCTTCACTCACTTCTGAGGCTGCAGTAGAGGTATGATGGTCCGTTGATAAACCACTTCCACTGCCAACTTTGTGCTTGTGTTTCTTTTTCTTCTTCTTCAACTGCTTAGGAGGAGATCCATCCTGAATGGGAAAGAAACAGTCAAAGAATTTGGCATTTTCTTGAGTTTAGCCATTGTTGTAGAATCCTCCAAAATGTAGTGAAATATAAAAGAATCGCGAGTTAAATATATACAGTCAAACCCGTGTATAGTGACCACCTAAGGGAATCAAGAAAAGTGGACACTTTGAACAGGTGACTTCTATAGACAGGTTCAATCAACCGTTTTTATCTCTGAGGTATTTTGTTGGAGACTATAGGCAGGTGGCCGCTAAGGCAGGTTTGACTTTATACTTATTTCATTTCATTGGTTATCGGGACACTGGTGAGAAAGCAGCACAAAAGTCATTTAGTTCATTATGTTCATGCAATGTTATTTGGTAAATTTTAATCCAGTTATCCAATAGTCCATTACATGCAATTTTTTTGTTGGTATACATACATGTACTACATGTATTACAAAATACAATTGTAGAATTCCACTGCTATGAAAATCTTTCTGTTTTGAGGATAATCAGGGGGGTGTTTCACAAAGATCCTAAGTTGGAACTTAACTCTAACTTCTTAGTTGGACTTAAACATTATGGACAGCCATTGGTAGCTTCGGAATTAGACATAATCATAAGCCCAAAATGCCAATATTTGAAACTTTCAACAAAATTTTACATCAATAACTTGAAGTCTCTTTCTTAAAAGAAAATGTTAAGTGATTTTTAACAAGATTTGAGGCCTGTTTAAGAAATTGTTTGACAATTTAACAAAGAAACTAATGGCTTTCCATAATGTTTAAGTCCAACTTAGTTTGACTTGGGATCTTTGTGAAACACCCCCTGGAATTAAACTCTCCACTGTACTAAATCTTTCATGGTTTGGCAATTGTATAATTAAATGATACATCCAAACTCAATATAACATGCAGCATTGCTGCCCTAGATCCATTCAACTACTACATTTTTTGATAAATTTTACATGCCCAAATTGCAACCACTTACAACAGACTTCTACAATATTTTACTTTGTTAGGGGACAACCAGATTCAGGTTTGACTGTATTTGATTCCAAGGAGTAGAACTAGTCTTTCAGTTTTTATGTGTTATCCAGGGCTCGACACTCGCACTGGCCCGCTGGCCCGGGGCCAATGAAATTGCACTTCAGGCCAGCAAAAATGTAGAAAAGTCATATTTTGGTGGCCCGGCAAGCAGATTTTCAACCCAACATTGACAAAATTAGAAAAATCTTTTTAAGAATGTGTATGTCATGCTTCATCTATAATCACAGGTTCGATCAGGAAAGAGAATAAAAATTTTGAATAGTAAAAAATTTACTCATGAAATAACATTTTCAAGCCACTAAAAACTTGTTTGGGCCACCAGAAAAGGGGAAGAAATTATTTCACTGGCCGACTGGGCCACTGACAAAAAAGGTTAGTGTGGAGCCCTGTGTTATCACTGCACATGTATGTTCTTTGTCTAAATTAAAGAAGTCTGTGAAAAAAAATGTATGGACCTACAATGTACTGCACACCATGAATAGGACAAAGTAAATCTGAGTACATCCTCTTCCCAACACACAAACCCTGCACACAACAAAAGGGATAGGCTACTCAATGGTCTTCAGGTCTGGACTTATTGATTGGGCTAATCCATTAATCGCTTGACCACAACTCCCCAAAGTGTTTAACTCTATGACTATGATACCATTTCCCCTGGTTTACAAGCAAAGACCCCATATGTTACCACTAGAACAAATTGCTTTCAAGTGCACTACATGAAATTGTATGTTGCTGTAAAAGAGGGCCTATAAAAATTGTTGTCCTATTGAATCCTTTTGATTATGTTACAAGTGGTCTATGTTGCCACAAGATCTTGGTACTTTGAATGAAAACCACCACACAACTGATGCTAAGACTACAGGAAAGCTGTACTTAGAAATGTATATATCTCTACAATACCACTTCCTCTAGGTTACAAGCAAATGCCCCATATGTTTCCACTAGAACAAGTTACTTCCTACTATTAAAGCCAACATATACCTGCCAATAGAAAGTCTATGCGCTGGAAAACAAGAACCATATCCTTTCATTTGTTGTCACATGCACAAACTACCTTTTACCCGTTCCCTTTGAATTCTGAAATCCCCATAGACTTTGTACACAACCCACCTGGTTCCTGTAGTCAAGGGGTTAACAAATCATGAGGAAAGCTGTACTAGTGAAGTTTTTCTTATTGTTTACCTGGCTTGGAAATGAGTGAAATGGGTACTATACAATTTCAAGCGTTGGGTTAATCTTTCAGAAGTCAAACTCACCACTGGCTTCTTAATCTTGACCAGCTTGCCGTCGATCTTGACCGTGTGAACCTTGACCTTCTTCTTCTTCTTGGTCATCCCCTTCCCTCGACTGAGATCCAAGACACCCACCACCCTCCCCTCCGCTGGGCCTCGCCCCTCTCTCACAAAGTCTGGCACGGCCTTGAACTCTGTGTCGTGGATGTGGTAGCTACTGGAGGAAGACGGGGCTGTGGCTTGGGGCGGGGTGTTTGCGGCCAGGCTGGACAGGGCCGAGGAGGCATCCTCGTCGTCCAGCGAGGGTGGCAGAGCGCCGCTTGCGTGGAAGGCAGCCATCATGGCCTGGTTCTGCTGCATCAAGGCAGCAAACTGGGCAGCTGTTATTGTATTGTAAGAGGTTGAAGCACAGTGACTAAACATAAGTACACAATTTGGGGCATTTTGCTGTTTGCCATTATCTCCTTGGAGATCGCAAGCACAAAATTTGTTCCCTACATGAACAATTTGGCAACTCACAGCAATCCAGTGAAATGCCAATCCTCTCACTGGGTACGATTACTATATCTTACATTGCAATCAACGTACAAAATATGTTTATCATGAGACAAAAATGATATATTGAGGAAGCGAGAGATCTAAGTCATTCACAGTGACAAACAATGAGAACAGCTGATGGCAATTGGGAAAAATATTCTTTTTTAAAGGAAAATGGTTACATAGGAATGACTGGTTAATACAGGTACAAAGAAAACTTATAACCCATTACATTATTATGAAGACAGTTAATTGTTACATATATCTTTGCACATATTTGCCCAGAGTAAATAAACTCATGGACTACAGGAATCTTGTGGGCTCCATATCAACTCTATGGGAACAGGTATATATGGGAACAGGTATATATGTACCTCTCTGTGCGTCGGAGAGAATTTTCTTCTTCTTTTTCTTCTTCTTCACAGTACCATCAGGATTCTGAAAAATAAAGAGGCAAACAGAAGATTACTCTTATGATACAGAAATGTAGCAATGTTGTTTGGTAAACATTAATTGAGACATCTATTTACCCCTATGTGGTAAAAATAAAGCAGATAAATAAATAAATTCAAACTACCTACAGTATTCTAAAATTCTTTCAACTGTATGTTCAATATATCTGTCGGCCAATAATCAAAACTTTCAAAACTATGCGTCTTCACAAAAGCTATTGATTAAAAGGAAAATTGCTTTGTACAGAGGATAAATAAAGGTATTCAGAGAAGTAGAGTGAAAATCTGCAAGGAGCTAAACGATAACCATATATGCATGGTTAATGAAGTAAATTTATGACAAATAATGTTTTAAATGGTTCAAAATTAAATCAAGTTATAGACATTGTCATAAAACTTGCCAACGAACTGAACTTTGCATTTTCTCCTTCAACACCTACCAGTTCAGGGGGAGCTCTCTTGCGCCCAGTGGACATGCCCCCTGCATAGTTGTGCTCCAGTCCCCCCCTGGGGCCCAGGGCGTCCATGTCATACAGCTCATCGATGGGGGGCGGAGCGTGGTGGTGCTTGCGTCCCGGCCACTCGTCTTTCAGAACCAGGTGGCTGAGCTGCTCCAGTCGGTGGACAATCACTCGGTCCTGAGGAAAAGAAAGCAGATTTGTATCATTCATGAATTTGTAAATTGAGCTTCATTTTGTTTAAAAACAATCAAAATATGGTCCTGGGAAATAAAAGTAAAATAGCAAAAATAGATGTCGATATTCAAGAGCCCGGAGTGAGGACAGGAGAATACAAAAATAAAATAATTTGAGTACTATGTTCACATTTTCAAAATTGTATGGTTTCACTACAAACAATGCTACAAGTAGGCAACACAGTTTGCTACTACCTAAGATAAGCACAGTGAACTAAAAACTTACTGTTATGAAATAATCGCATGGTGAAGTAGAACAGATTTCCTTTTCTGGACACATGCACGCTGGCAACAGAAACCATTTTCAAAGGAGGGGCACACAACTAATGTGTGGTATCTTTCTTCTTGCCTGAAATACATTGGTATCACTTCTATTGAACCATGAAATGACTAACAATTGTTGAATCAATCTTTTCTGTAAATGACAACTATAACCACTAACCTTTGGCCACCTGAAGGAAGGGACCACAACTTTGGGTGTGCTGTCTTTCTTCTTAGTACTGCTAGCTTGTTTGGCGGATTTGCTCCCCGCTTTTCCATTTTGTCCTTGCTTGCCAGGAGTAGTCATCTGGCTGGCATTTGCTCCTTGCAACAGAACCTGCTGAAGCACTGACATGGAAGGCTTACTATCCTCCATGTCGTGTCCGTTGCCCTGGTTACCGTTGTCGTTTGACATGTCACAAGGTTCCTCTTTCACAATGTCTTCCTCCATTTTGATTTCACCATCCTCGGGGTACGAGTCCTTTTCAGCTTTGAATGCAAACGAGCTGGATGAATCGTCATAATCACCATTGGCAAAGAGCCTGCCTGAGCCATCCACGCTCTCCTCAGGAATCTCCATGTTTGACTCCTCCTTATGATGAAATTTCTGCTCCTCGTCCAACCTATCGTCATCATCGTCGTCGTTACCTGATCCAAGCCCTTCATCAATGTCTTCATTGATGCTGTCTGCATCCTGGCTCATGTCCACACTATCTGCCCTGTCCTCCTGCTCCAACTTCACTTTGACATCATCAAACAGATCCCCTCCCACATCCCTACTCTCCTCCTCTTGCTCCATCTCCATCTTCTCCTCCTCCTCCTCATCTTCCTCTTCACCGTTTCTAGTCCTCTCATCCAGGTTTTGCCCTAGTGATGTCTCATTACTTTCCTCAGTCCTATCGTGATTGCTATCACCCATCACTTCCCCATTGTCCACACTCTTGTCTCCATCCTGTCCGTCCACCGGAGGATTAGCATCCATCTTGTCACCGGGAGGACCTCCTCCTGGTGGAGCATCAGGTTTCTTTTTTCGTGGCACGCCCTTCTTTGGTCCCGGCTTCTTCAGACCAGGTTTTCTCTGGACGGGTCCTAGAGGTAGCCCGGATGCTCCGGGGGTAGACTGGGTTGCCGAGGGAACAGGCATGGCTGCAGCGGCCTCTGGGAACTTCTCCTTCAGCTCCTTGAAGCAGAGGTCCTCGTCGTTCACCATGGCATACTGGGACTCCTGCCTGTTGATGCCATACCTACAAAGAGAGACAAAAAGATGCTCTGTATAATTCAAAATAAAAGAGTAAAAAACTTCAAAACAAAAGATCAACTGATTACATGCAAACTTGAAGTTGAGCAAGGTCCAGAAGAAGGGAGAAGGAGGTGGAAGTTTCCCCATGGTCTCACTTTTTCAGCCTCCAGTCTAAGTTAGGATGGGGCAGGGGAAAGTTTGAATGGCTGGGGTTCGGGAACCTACCTGCAAACACCTCTGATGAGATCCTTGTCGTGACGACCCAGCTCCCACCAGTCAGGTAGTTCCATGCTGGTCCTCGCCTTGGTCAGCCTCTCATCTAGGTTTTCGTGGGGTAAGATCTGTGTGCGGATCTTGTTTAGAAGGTCGATGCGAGCGAGGCACTTGCTGGCACGCTCCTCGGTGATCTCCTCGATGGTGAAATCCTGCAGGGGCTCAGCACCTGCACACAAGGAAAGCAAATCATATATAAAGTTGAACCTTGTTATATGGAGCTCTGATATAAATACAAATAAATAAATCTTTTACATCAAGTTTTACTTACTTTACTGATACAAGCTCTTAGCCTGTTCACTTTGAGAATCTGAAATCCCCATAGACTTTGTACACAGCCCATCCGTTCCCATAAGCAACAGGTTAATATTCTTTTAATTTTTACCCTGATATAACATGAAGATAACTTTCATGGTCCTAAGCTTCTTATTATATACAAATTTCACTGTACATTAAAGGTAAAGGCCAGTTTTGGAAACGCCCCCCTCTCAAAACAAGAGCCCCAGGGGGGCACGACGCTCACCTGAGGTCAATCAATTCACATCTGGCGCATGTTCTCTCTGGCACCCTCAGAAGATATGAAATCAGTTGAAATCATGCCAAAATCTATAATGTGATGTACTATTTAATCAGTAACTTTTGATCCCCTGTACCTAACATTATGATTTACCATAATGTTTGGGTGAATCATAAAAAAAGACAGACACACATATAAGACAAAGCTTAACACATTTCACCAGCCACTGACCACTTCAGCATATTAACCCCACTCACATAGGGACCCTATGGGGCCATTCTGCGATGGCCTGTCATACTTCTGGATCTTGAGAAGAAGATATTTAAAATTAACATATTTTTTACACTTGGTGCCCTCCCCCAGGGCCCCCCTGAGGGCCACGCCCACCATTTTAGCAACTTCGATTCCTCTACCCCTAAGGATGATTCCTGCCATGTTTGGTTGGAATCTAATCATTGGTTCTGGAGAAGAAGATGAAAATGTATATTTCCTATGGTAGGGCCCCAAAAAAAAACTGTTACGCCCACAGGGCCCTTGTGGGGCCACCCACAAAAATCTTGTGAACAACTTTCATTCTTCATCAATAGAGGCATTTACATATCAAATATCAGGTCTGTCATACTTCTGGATCTTGAGAAGAAGATGTTTAAAATTTACATATTTTTTACACTTGGTGCCCTCCTCCAGGGCCCCCCTGGGGGCCACGCCCACCATTTTAGCAACTTTGGTTCCTCTACCCCTAAAGATGATTCCTGCCATGTTTGGTTGGAATCTAATCATTGATTCTGGAGAAGAAGATGAAAATGTATATTTCCTATGGTAGGGCCCCCAAAAAAACTGTTACGCCCACAGGGCCCTTATGGGACCACCCACAAAAATCTTGTGAACAACTTTCATTCTTCATCAATAGAGGCATCTAAATATGAAATATCAGGTCTGTCATACTTCTGGATCTTGAGAAGAAGATGTTTAAAATTTACATATTTTTTACATTTGGTGCCCTCCCCCAGGGCCCCCCTGGGGGCCACGCCCACCATTTTAGCAACTTTGGTTCCTCTACCCCTAAATATGATTCCTGCCAAGTTTGGTTGGAATCCGATCATTGGTTCTGGAGAAGAAGATGAAAATGTAAAAAGTTTACGGACGACGGACGACGCACGACGGACGACGGACGACGCACGACGCACGACGGACGACGGACGACGGACGACGGACGACGGACGACGGACGAAAAGCGATCACAATAGCTCACTTGAGCCTTTGGCTCAGGTGAGCTAAAAATGAAATGGAAGCTCTTATTACCAATAATGTGAAAGAATATAATTGTACTAATATAGGATTATCCAAATTTGGCCAAGAAACCGCCTACAATGACCACGTGCGAGTACACGAGGTGTTCGTTTTTACGGGCTTGTCCCCAGCTTGTCGATATCTCCCCCAGCTCTAGCGGCGTGGACAGGTCCGAACTGGCGGTGGATTTATAAATTTCACAGGCGGATATTGGATTTCTTCCGATATTTCTGCTTAGGTTCCGATTTTAACACACAAGCCCTATTTCAATACTTATTCAACAATAATGATCAATATAGATGTATTCGGCTTCTTTCCCAAAACTGGAATTCATCTTTAAGCATATTAATCTGCTGTGTTTCAAGTATTCATTTGCATATAAGAACATTTGAAAGGACCTACACTTTATATCTTATTTTCATATAATTTACGCACAAAATTGTAAGTAATTTGTTACCTTTCATCAACAATTTTTTTCGAAATAATTTTGATAAATATCGTTCAAAGGAGCAAATTAACATAATTTCTCAGTTTCTCCTTTAAAAAATGTAATACTGACAATGATCTTCTCTTCACAAGGACACCAAGCTAGCTACAAGCATGGAGCCTGAAAAACTTGAGGCATGATACCTCATTTGAGAGAAAACCTAGTAAAATCAGCCTGAAATCTAAGTGAACGTAGCATGAATTTCTTTTGCCTGAAAACTAGCATCCCTGTCTACAACAAGGGGAAGACATTCAATATTAACCCATTCAGGACTGATTGATATTGCTATATCATGTGTTCTTTATAGACAAAATTTGACGTACCATAGCCCTCTGGGATTTCTTCAGCACGCTTGCAGATGCGCAGACACATGGAGTAGTAGTGCTCGTAGAAGCTGGTCATGTTGTTGTCGTACTTTCTGTCCAGCTTGGCAAGCTTTCGGAAGCGGTCCCAACGGAACTTCTTCGTCTCCTCGTCCTTGTCCACCCCGAACGCCGTCAAGATCCGGTAGAAATCGGCCTCCTCCCGACGAGACCACCTGATCAAGAGACAGACAATTCACAAGTTTGGTTTGATAAGATTTTAAAGAATTTATCAGAATAAACCCCAAACGCTGACAAGATCCAGTGGAAATCGGCCTCCTCCCTACGAGACCACCTGATCACAATGCAAAAGATTCACAGGATTGTTTGGTTTAACCCTAATCCCACTGTCATTTTTTTTGACGTGCATCTAGACCGTTTGGAATTTCACGTTCAAACTTCATGACTATTTTCTCTCAAGTCTCCCGTATGTTTTGATATATAATTCACCCCGGTCGGACCTGTAGAACTGATTTTAGAGGTCGATAATTGCTCGTCCGTCACAAAAAAATGTAATTTTTGTACAGGTTTCTATGTAATTCCTATATCCGATGCCATGCAAACTCCAAATCTGTTATAATTGTTACTTTGAATTATAATTTGTATTATTTCTTTGTTATTAGTTGAATTCATACACTTCAGAGATAAATTCTTCTTAAAAAATAAAAAAATAAAAAATAAAATAAAATACATAAGAATGAAAACAATGTGGATAAATCCGCGAATACTAATTTGCATATTTATGCAAATTAGTGATATATTTTATCACCATAAAAAACATGGATATGATGAATAACATCATTTGAAAGTATTTTTACAGAAAACCTGAAGAAATCCTGTAATTTCTTTTGATTTTAGATGAAAATCCCAATTTTTCCCCAAATTCGTCAAAAATTTGCATATTCAAAATTTTAATTAAAAAAAAAAAAATAATGGTCCAATTTTTTATTTTTTTTCATATTCTTATTCTACTTGACTTGTTTTACGTGTGTGCCAATTTTCAAGTCGATCGGTCCATTCGTTGCCGAGATTTGAGGGGGGGGGGCCAAAACAGCCCCCCCCCCCCCCCCCCCCCCAGTGGACTCAAGTGACCAAAATAACCCAGTGGGATTAGGGTTAATAGAATCAATGAGAATACCCATCACTTTGTACACAGCTGAAAAGCTCTTAGGGAGACTTTTAAATTCAAAGATTTCAATCATACATATCTTTATAAAGATGGATACATTATGAAAACTGAACAAATTGTTCTAACTGTGAGAACTGCTAGAGTTCTGTTGATTTTGACAATGTTACTAGATCCCTGTAAAGCCCTCTGCAGACAGAGCCGACTCGACCCGATCCGACTGGTTTCAATCAGACTAGAGGTGGGCCCGGTCGGTCGGATCCGTTTCATCATGTTGAATCGGCCCCAACTGGCATCCGACTGTCTCTCGATTAGCAAGATGTGAGTCGCGAGGCACCGAAAACTAAGCCGATCCGAATGAAAACCAGTCGGATCGGGTCGAGTCGGCTCTGTCTGCAGAGGGCTTAAGATGTGATTATGCAACTTACTTCTGGGCATTCTCTATCTTCCTGAGCTCTCGTAGCCGCAGCTGCTCTTGCATCCTCATCATCTTCACTTGCTCCTTCTGCAATCGGACAAAGTTATCAACAAGTTAAAGTGAGGCCTGTAAAGTGTCTAACTCCACGAAAATTACTTGGAGCTTCCTCGTTTCTCTTCTACCGTGTTGTTTAGCTTATGGTAAGAGAAGAATAAAATAGGGTTAGATTTTTTCAAATGCCCCTTTAGTATGACGATATCTATCATTCAGCTCAAAAGCGTTAACAAACGGTCATAAACCTCATAAACGTCCGTTGTAAAAGCTGACGCATATTTTCGTTTTTTTAACCAGGAAAGCACTGTTCTTTTTCAATGAAACTTTTACACATCATTCGGACATATCTTACAATGATTTTGGTACAGGACTGAAGTCTCAAATGTCATTTTGGGCAATATCTGACACTTTACAGGCCTCACTTTAATATCATATGAGAATCAAAGATAGGATTTTCTCATATATGTCCTTGTAGGAAATATGCTGACAATTCAACATTTCACAGGATCTTTCAATAGGTGAATGCTAAAACTAGAATTCCTCCATCTAAAAGCTAACAGTAACCCGCTGAAATCATTTAGAAGCCCTCACACATTCGAAAAGCAAAACAAATTTCCAAGCAGAACAAATTTCTGAGCACTATACAAAGTTGCCTCATACATGTGTGTTGGTTACGAACATTTCATAGTACATTTGGTACATTTTCATTTGTTAAGGTTTGACAATAATTTCCTGTTTATTTATGATCCTTCCATTCTTCATATAAATCATTACTACTGATTAGTTTGCACTTGACTTCAATGGAAATATTCCCAATTCAAGTAAATTGTACCTTTTCTCTCTTCTGTTCCTTTAGTTGCATTTTCTTGTGCTCCCTCTGGTACGCAGCCACCAGCCTCCTCAGCCTGGTGTTCATGTCTGGGGCCTGAGGGAACAGAAGCTTCCCCGGAACAGCAGCTATAACAAGAGAAATGACAGTACAACAAATGGTCAGGCATCACATATCCACATTATTGTTTGCTCTTTAATTCTTTGAGTTGCATTTTCTTGTGCTCTCTCTGGTACGCAGCTACCAGTCTCCTTAGCCTAGTGTTCATGTCTGGGGCCTGTGGGAACAGAAGCTTCCCCGGAACAGCAGCTATAACAAGAAAACATCAAATTTGAAATAAAGACTCCTGACAACGGATAGTCAACCATCCACCCTCTCCTCGCAATACTAACAGTCCTTTCCAGGACTATCCCAACAGTCCTTTATAGGACTACCAACAGTCCTTTCT
This sequence comes from Echinarachnius parma, assembly GCA_037951105.1. Classification (NCBI taxonomy): domain Eukaryota; kingdom Metazoa; phylum Echinodermata; class Echinoidea; order Clypeasteroida; family Echinarachniidae; genus Echinarachnius; species Echinarachnius parma. Next base: position 83,095 of record JBAMJV010006602.1, read on the forward strand.
AGGACTACCAACTGTCCTTTTTAGGACTCTCCTAGAAATAATACCAACAGTCCTTTTCAGGACTATCCCAACAGTCCTTTCTAGGACTACCAACAGTCCTTTCTAAGACTACCAACAGTCCTTTCTAGGACTCACCAATCCACCCATCCCACACGCAAACCACACGTATTAAAGAGAATATAATTTTGTAGTAACCTCAGGTTTAAGGTTAAATAATAAATATGAAACCATTGCATGTCCAATGTCACCCGAGTCTGATTCAATTTGTATACAGATTCCACAAAATAAAATATGTGTGCACACAAAATTCACAAAATTTTCCTGGGGAAGTCCAATTTTCTCTGCACATTTTCATTTACAAAATTATCTTGTTATGAAAGAAATTCTGCACTTACTTGGAATGATAACAGCATGAGGCTTTGGTGTTTGTTTACTGGGTGATGATGGCCTGGTACTAAATGGTGACATAGAGTCATCCTGCAAAAAGAATGCAAAATTAAACACTGGTATAACTAAATGACAATAGAATGATGAAAAGAAAATCAAATTACACATCAAAATGATGCTTGAAAATTTAACTTTGGCATTAGAAAGAAAGATTGTGAAAATAAAAGACACATAGAAATAGGAAATTGTGTATGGATAGAAAGGATTATGAGAAATTAAATGAAAAGCAGTAAATCATTGATTGGCCTTCAAGCGTATACCACTTGTGCTCTTGTAGTCTAGTCAGGGATACCAGTGAGCTACAAGTCACAAACGAGAAGAATTTGCGATGATACAAGGGAGCCTGACTTTCTGGGTGATCATAAAACTCAAATTGCAAAGTTGCATTTGATTTTTGACGCAAGTCACCAACTTTGCGTTTAAACGGAACACCGTTGCATAAAGACTTGAGCTTGAAATCAAATCCGGATGTTTATGCAACAGTCAATTGTGACCAAACGCAAGTTGCGTTTGATTTTGCGTTCGATCAAACGCAACTTTGAGTTTTATGCAACGCCCCCCAGGGCTGGTATTCAATTCAATGCTTAGATTAAGTAAGAAATTCACTTTGCATTTTGAAATGCTGAGAACTTTACTTATCTCATATTCAAATCGTTTTAAAATCTAAATATAATATCTGAGAATATTATGACAGTCACATCAACATTTTGGTAAGATTTTCAGTTGGTGAATAAATTAAATCCCAATTATGCCTAAGTAATTTATTTAGGCCAAACACAAAGTAAACTGCTTAAATTTTGACTTGGAACTGAATACCGGCCCAGGGCTTGAATTAAGGTTTTTGCCTGAAAACTGGCATCGCTGTCTAGTGTTGACTATTGTACATTATGTATATTAACAAAATTCTACTTACATCTTGGTCATCTTTGAGATGTTTGGGTATCGCTGATGCAGGCAGCTCCCTCTTCTCCTGCGAGTCTCCTTCTGCACCTGTTCCTCCACCACTGTCTTCTCCCTCTCCCCCTAGTCCATCTCCTTCTCCCTCATCTCCATCCAGTGGATCTCCACCCTCAACGTCAAGTTGACTGTACCAAAAACAAAGCAAATTAAGAAATTAAACACATGTTCCTCCTTCTAGTCTCCTCATTCTCCTACTCCACTATCTCCCTCTCCTCGTAGCCCATCTCTCTCTCCCTCATCTCCATCCAGTGGATCTCCACCCTCAATGTCAAGTTGACTGTACAAATGATGACACACGCAGTACCCCGGGGTACCGTAATAATCCGGGGTACTGCGTTGTGTAGCGCCATCTTGCGTCCAACCGTATCGCAGCTATTGCATTGTGCATGCAGTGCAGTGCGCGCTTGTATGCACGCTATACCCAGAGTACCGGGCCCAAACAAAGAAATAAATAATTAAACAAAATGGCGGATTTTCGTTTGGTACCCCAGGGTACCATTTATGTCATCAAATAAAGGAAAAAGGAATTAAGAAATTAAACATGTTTCCTCCTAAGTCTCCACCTTCTCCTCCTCCACTTTCTCACTCTCCATCTCTTTCTCCTCCTAGCCCGTTTCCTTCTTCCACCCCCGGAAAAGGGATCCCTTTCTTCAACATCACATATATTGTAAGACACGAGGGCAATCAATATTTGAAAGTTCTCCTGTATTCATGTTTCATACAAATACTCATTTTAAACTGGCAAAGATGATATTGAACACTTTTGTAGGTAAATATTATGTAAAAGGGAAAACAGTTTTAAATAGTTAAATTCCTGCTTTTCAAGCCTCAAGGCATTACCTAGACGACTTGTAATTCAGGGTCAAACATCTTATTAGTAAGTATAATTCTTGTCGACTCTGAACTATACAGAGTTTAAACTTTGTACACATAACAAGAGGATTATTTCATTACATGAAAATGTTCCTTTCAAAGAGTAAATATGTATCATAGAATGTCTATTCTTCCCCATTATTCATTGGATCTGTGATCAGAGGGTCGGGACAACCTGTCCCTCCCGTTTGAAGAGATTTCAACTCACTCTCAGTACAAGTGCCCTACACGGACACTGCACTGTCAGTATTAGCATGACAAGTCATCATTTCACAGATATATATCACACTTGACTAACATGCAAAAACCTGACATTCTAAAAATCAGGACAGTGTATGATTATGAATTCTTGAGATATAACAGAAGTTCTACATGCCTTACCTTTGAATGGATTTACAAAATAAAATGTTGAAATCATCTAGACAATTATAATGCTCAACTACATTTTCATCATAATGTACTTTCAACAAGCCTTACTAATACTGTTTACAATAGATACCGATTTGTTTAATTTGTCTAAGGCAATTACATATTATTTCTTGTTAATTCAGTCCAACATTCTCTTTCAACTGCCCTAGACCAGCTGTCTATAAAGACCAGGGGGGGTGTTGCATAAAGAGTTGCGACTAATTGCAAAGTTGCGTTTAATCGCAAGTCAGGCATTCGCATTTAGACGCATTTTCTGACTTGCGATCAAACACAACTTTGCGATTAATCCCAACTCTTTATGCAACACCCCCAGTAATCTCAACTGTATCAACTGTAAATCACCTGTATTAGATGCTTACTCAAATCAATTGGAAGATTAATCATTACCTTTCATTGAATTCCTCGTTTTCCTGTGCCTGTGCAGCCATGATTTCCCTGTGGTCCGGCACACCACATCTCTCCCTGAAGCACAGGCAGGGGTCCAGTCTGATGGCCGCATACTTCTCATACCCTGGGCAGAGTAAGAACAAAATTAAAGGGATATAGTAACATTGTCAGAATCCACAAAACTTAAACAATAATAAATCTAGCCGTTCTCACATACCTTGTTTGTATTACCAATAGAAGCATGGAAAGGGTTTTGGTTTTCCAAATTTCTCTTTCGTTATAAAAATAGGATTTGAATGGAGTGTTTCAACTGTGTATAAAGACAGTGCAATGAGCAAGCATGAGCAAGCAAATATCACTTTGCTTTTTCGCTCATTACTTGGTAATTTACAACAGATTTGTCACATATGGCTCAGTAGACAAATCAGATCACAGAAAGGAGAAATACAAATCTTATCAACTGTTCATTAGTTTTTGCACATGTCATCAAAGTTACCTCAAGAATATTTTCCAGAGTGCAAATTCTGATAGGTTTCTGTTATTTCCCCCAGTAATATTTGTCATGATCGGACTGAACGAGTGTGTAACCGATAACCAGGGTAATAATGTAAAGCGCTTAGAGCTGATTCATATTAGGTGCTATATAAATCAAAATATTATTATTGCTATCTGTGATCAGAGGGTCGGGACAACCTGTCCCTTCCGTTAGAAGAGATTTCAACTCACTTTCAGTCCAAGCGCCCTACACGGACACTGCACTGTCAGTATTAGCATGACAAGTCATCATCTCACAGAATACAATTATCCATTCTCAAGTTGATACATGGGTTCTAAAACCAAAACATGTGAATTCATAACATACTTGCAACCAGCCTTACTATTACAGTAGATACTGATTTGATTAACTTGTATCTTTAACTCTTACTGGGTGTAAGGCGCTAAAAGATGTATTTCTGGTTCATGGACAGGAGTTACTTAGCACTGTGTGCACCTACGAGGTTGCCTAGCTGGAATGCTCCCCAGGGAGTGGACAATGTGCACTTTGTGTGCTGGATTGAGTGCAGTATGTATCCGATGACCGGGGTAATAATAGTGATGCGCCGCGAGCGTCGAAAGACGGAACGTGCGCTATATAAGTAGCCACCATTATTATTATTATTATTATTATATAGTCAAGTAAAGTAGTCAACGATAATTTACAGTTTCAACACTACTTACCATGTTTGAATACACCAATGAGGAGAGAGTGGTCGGCAGGCTTGTCCCACCATCCAACAGGGGGTTCCCCTTCAGGGGCTGGGATATCTAGGGCCATCAACCTGACAATGACGAAAACAATCACTTAATTATTGCACAATCATTGACAAAAATTACTGAATCGGAACTTAATCACACATAGCAATGATGCAAACAAGAAAAGATCACTGCACTACTACGGAATCATTGACACAATCATTGAATTATTGCAGTACGTGAACTTGGTAATAACAAAACCACTAAGAGAGCTGAAAGAGGGTTATTTGTCCAGATTTTTCTATTGATATTAGTGGTACACAGGTAGGTCGAGACCTATCAGGGTGAGGTACGTTGGCCACTGGACGGTGTCTCCTCTCCATATTGAGATGAAATGGGAATAATTCATCAAGATTTTTCTATTGAGATCAGTGCATCATACCCCTATAAATATATACATATTGTTATTATTACTACCCACATAGAGACCTGTGATCAGAGGGTTGGGGACAACATGTCCCACATGAGAAGTAGAGTTTTTGAACTCACAAAGCTGACATGTCCAGATGGACATGGCGCTTTCAGTATTAGCATGAGAGTCATCATATCACAGGTCTATATCAGAGTTCTACAAAAATTAGTTTTCTGACTTTGTAAGTTGGGTAAGTTACTTGAAAAGTAGCTCGTCAAACAAGCTTATCATATCATGGCCTCTTTGCTGAAAGAGTTGCAATCAATTGAAAGTCAGAAGGAGACAAAAATGCACATTTGAACCAATCAGATGTGTGCATTTAGTAACATGTTCCGACTTGCAATTGATTGCAACTTTAGAATTGACTGCAACTCTTTCTGCAACGGGCCCCTGATCATATGCCAAGCAACTGATGAAAATATTTAATCGTACCTGGCGCTGACATCATTCTCAATCTGCTCTGCCAGTTTTCCGATAACCTCTTGTTTCAGGTAGTACAGTAGGCGCACACGTAGAAGCACTCTGAATAAGAATAATAATTGAAATTAACAATATAAATGGCATTGATCCAATGGAAAAACATACATAGGGGCTCAGGGCAATTAAGCCCCTCGAAAGGCCACAAAGAACCAGCGAAAAATCATTAAAAAGCCCCCTGTAAATTTGCATAGAGTTCAACGACAAATATATTCTTATTATACAGGGTGGCCCAGAAAGGTTGCAACACCTACGATCGTTAATATCATCAACATCAGCGACCAAATGCCATTGTTTTTTATTTGATTGGGTAGAACATTCTTTTTCCAACAAAATGATACCATGAGCATTGATTTTGGGTAAGGCGTTGGGATCCTAGGGCCATTTTTCTGAGGCAATGTTGTTTCCTAAATTTGCTACTTTTTCGTCTCCAGCGATCCTCGCAACACTGAGACATTCTCGCTCCACGGCCTGCCATAGAATTAGCTGTTGAACAGCACGATGTTGCGTAATCGATTACCCCGTACGGTATGGCTCACATTGTCTTCCTTATCAAAGGGAGAGCAGTCAAGCGGTTCTTCTGTACAACTAATTCTACGGCAGGCCGTGGGGCGAGAATGTCTGTGTTCGAGGTCACCAGTAATGAGCTTTTGGGGATGACAAATTTTACTTGCCCGCCTGGGCAACCAAACGACCAAATTTTTATGTTTTCTGGTTTCAGGGCCAGCAAAATTTGATAAAAACCTTCATAAACATGTCTGCAATAAGTGAGGTAAAGAAAATTAGTAAAATGTTGGTGCATCACTATTTACAGTTAGAGACAATATTAATGTGAATTAAATATTACACTGTGCTTTTATACAAAAAATATTTAAGAGATGACACTGAAAGACACAATAGAAGAATGCTAGTAATGAGGTGCATGTTAACATTTCTGATCAGAGAGAAAGAGAGTCAGTCACAGGAAATCAGATTTCAAATGTCTGCAAAGTAAGCATCATTTCAGAAATACATGCCTCTAAGAATCATGTCAATGACAAGCATAACAGCAGACCATGGTTTACATAAACCTCCTTTATGAATTCCAGCCTAATAAATGCTTCAACTCATTTGTTGCAGTGCCTGTGGAGGTGGATCTTGAACCCCTGATCGGTCAAGAGAAAATCTGGATTCTGATCCTTGATTGACATCATGCCAAAGTTGATGCTTGTCAGTTTGGTAAGAAGTCTGAGTGATTTTTTTTTACAATGAATTCAAAATACATCTTTTGTGTGCATTGAGGAACAAATTAACAGAGTGGATTCTGTAAGTATTGTGTGACTTTAGTCAAACATGGCCCTAAAAGGATTAAATAGCTTCGACTTACTTGTTGCAGTGCCTCTTGAGATGGTTCTTGAACCCCTGATCGGTCAAGAGAACGTCTGGATTCTGATCCTTCATTGACGTCAGGTCAAAGTTGATGCTGGTCGGCTGGGGTTTGGGCTTCTTGCCTTTGCGGCCTCGCGGAACCGGTGCAGACAGACCTGGGAAGAGATAATGCCAGCAATTAAAGTGATCCAATATCTTTGTTTTCTTTCCAAAAGTGATATTTGAAACTTCAATGCAGAGAGACAATGCCAGCAATTTAAGTTAACCATTTACCCTATCAGATTTTTCCAAAAGTGATATTTGATACTTCAATCATATAACAATATCCAAAGCCTGTATTTAACACTGGCCCAAGGTCACCAGTAATGAGCTTTGGGCGACTACAATTTGGGGATGACAAATTTTTTCTGGTTTCAGGGCCAGCAAAATTTGATAAAATATCTTAATTTCACCAGCCCAAAAACCTTCATAAACATGTCTGCAATAAGTGAGGTAAAGAAAATTAGTAAAATGTTGGTGCATCACTATTTACATTTAGAGACCATATTAATGTGAATGAAATATTACACTGTGCTTTTATACAAAAAAATGTTTAAGAGATGACACTGAAAGACACAATAGAAGGATGCTAGTAATGAGGTGCATGTTATCATTTCTGATCAGAGAGAAAGAGAGTCAGTCACAGGAAATCAGATTTCAAATGTCTGCAAAGTAAGCATCATTTCAGAAATACATGCCTCTTAAGAATCACGTCTTCATAACAATTTGAAAACAAATGCAGAACTTGTACCCGAAAGCAGTAAAAGCTTTTTTTTTCATCTTGTGTAAATAATATTTTTATTGACAAACAATTCCATAAATGGCAGTCATAAAACTGTTTAGCAAAGTAATAGAAGGGTACAATTTCAAATATCTCCCCACGCAAAACCCACACATTTGATATGCTGTATTGCTTTTTGTTGCAAAAACAGATGAAGCCAGAAATGTTTTAGTGAAAAGGCCTACATAAACACAACAATGCAACAGTCCTTATGTAACTAATTGTATTAACCACAAATAGTGAGTTGAGAGAGAGAAGGGTGCTAAGTCACTTTTTGCACTTATGAGGTAATTGTTTTAAGCTTGAAACCGAAATGTAGCTCTTATTAATATTTGATGAATATTCAATACATTTTAAATGATTATGAAAATTTTCAATCACATATAGGAGGCTCCGACCTACAAGATGATATGCAAAACTTAATTTAGCACAAAAAAAGAAAGACTTGATGCCCTTCTCACTCTCAACCCGACAAAATATTGGTTGAAATGTACCTTTGTGGTTGCGGCAGTCCTTGACCGAGCCGTCTGCGGCCGGAGTGACCAGATCCCAGATGAAACTCTTGATGTTCTCATCTCCCTTGTAGTGCTGTAGGCAGTATCTCAGCTGTGTAGACAAGAGAAAGGGTACAGGGAAGGGGTAATAAGAAGTGCTGCAAGTTCAAGTAAAATATCAGCATCTGGAGCATCAGGAGCTTCTGCATCGGCCGATAATCAGCATCGGGATAACATCAGCACTAATATTTGTGAAAGACACTGAAGGAATTAACACTCTCTGTTAAGAAGTATTTGTTTGTTCATACTTCAAATTGTTCCTCACCCCCTTCCCCTTACTAAAAAAAAAAATTTATGTTGGAATGTAAGTTATTTTGTGATGCCTAAATAATTACCCAATGTTCAATATCGGCCATATCGAATGCATTGGATCATGATGTAACTGTTTTTATCTTTTCTCTTTTAACATTTTTACAGCATCAACCTGTTAAACCTTTTAAACAAAATATTGTTGTGCACCTGGGCTACAAATCCTTGATGATGTGTATGTTATATGCTTTGACAAATAAAATGTCTCTACATGTTTTTTTATTTAATACATGGCATGAGGTTGACATACCTGCCAACATTTGAAAATGAAAAATCTTACTCTCATGTGAGCGCAGCGCACATCAGGAGCGCGAAGTCCTTTGCGGCCGGGGTCCAGCTCTAGGGTTCTAGATGCTCTCTTGTGCTATCTTGGCCTTATTTTTGAACATATGACCACACTGAATGAGCAATACTTCAATGATAAAGATCATGAATATTTTAGCTTAATGAGCTTTTTTCATATACATTCATAAATTCATTAAACAAACATTTTAAAAGTCAAATTTTTTTTTTTCCGACGTAAAAATCGTACTGTTCCGATTCGGACTGGTTGGCAGTTATGGGTTGAATGTAGGCTTACCATTGTTCTTGCGATGGATTCAATATCCGTCTCCCCTAGTCGTCTCTTGAACCTGGTGGTTGCCAGAATGTCATCCCATCTTCCCCAACTGAAAGTTCAGAATGTAATAATTATATAACAGTCAAGACATTCTTTCAATATTGTTTTCAATCACAGATTAAAATGGCAATCATTTAAAGATTTGCATTGACTACAAAATATAAAGAATTATAAGCCATAACACACTGGTAATTTATTGCTATACCTCTAGCTAACACAAGACCGCAGTTACAAATCATGACTCTTTCTTAACTTTAATTACATTCTAATTATGAAAATCTTTATTCTTGAAAAAGAGAATTAGATTTATCATCACCATCAACATTTTCAGCATTATTACCATTCTCACCATCATGACTTCATAATTGGAGGACTAGCTATGACGAGGGGAGTGCAATAAAAGTTCTATTTGTTCCTGATCAGATTTGGTGGAGAGTCACCATATGGAAGGTAAGACCCGACATGAGTATCATCATATCAAGAAACAGGGGCACACTATGTCAAGATCGATTAAGTTAGTCACATATCAAGTGAAGTTTCACACAGGTCTTCAAAACATCCAAGTCTTTTTCCACCAATCATAGAAAGTCATCATCGTAACCACCCCCATCATCATCCATCTTCATCATTGGAAGTTGTTGTCATCTTTGTCATCATCTTTGTCGTATTCATCGTCATCATCATCACCATTGATTATAACCATCATCATTAGGCACTAATATCAACACCACCACCAACATCATTGTCTTTCTCCTCCTCCTCATCCCAACCATCAATATCATCTTCATCTTACCCAAATGTGAGGAGACCCTTCTCCACCCTGAAGCACTCCAGCCGTGTCCAGCCACACGGCATCTGCTTCTTGGGTTGCCTCTGTGAGGGTTCTTTCTTTTCTTTGGTCTTCTTTTCTTTGGCCTGTGGGGCTGGCTTGCTGCGCTGTTCGTCCTCGCTGTCGTCAGACGAGAGATCCAACGCTTCCATGTCGCCGAATCGTTTAGTCTTCGTCCGTTGGCGTGGAACATCCATCAAGAAGTCATCCTGTTGATGTTGACAATGATGAAAATAAATATATGGGACACATACTATTAACACATTTTTTTTTTACAAATGGACATCATTAACGAGCAAAATTAATGCAGAGCACTACGTTTTTGCTCTTCTATACATTATTTCCAAAGTGTAACACTGTTAAACCTATTAAGCACACCAAGAATTAGTTCCGTTTTGAAATGTACTATCAAAGGGGACATTTATTATGCTATTCTTATACTCTTTGATAACATTACTTGTTGCGCTACTGCTGTTCTCAGAGTTTCACACGATCGTTCAAGAAGGTTCATTCTAGAGAGTGAAAGGTTGAACGGGGGAAATTGTTAAAGTTAAGAATGAGAAGAAGAAAAAATCAACACCAACTTCATGAGGGAAATAACTTTCAATGGGCTAAGACAAGTGGGACACAATAGAAATTCTATCTTCTGTTCCTGATCAGATTTGGTGGAGAGTCACCAGATGGAAGGTAAGACCCGACATGAGTATCATCATATCAAGAAACAGAGAGACACTATCATCCCAAGACTGTGGCCCGGGGCCACCAACAAGTTCACTTTGGGCCACCAACATTTGACAAATCTCTATTCTACTTGCCCGACTGGGCCACTGAGAAAAAACATTTATTTCTAGAATTGGATACAAGTAGGAAAACTTACCTTGCCAGTCGTGGTGTCAATCTCTGCTCTTTTTGCCCACTTGTACCAGAAGTCAGGGTCGTCGATCGTGATGTCGGTGTGGTCGGAGTTTGTTGTGAAGCTTGCCTATAAAGGTTTGAATACATGACACATAATAGTAAAACCTCAAAATGTTGGGCACTAGCCTGTGGTATATATTCCCAATAAGGAGCAATATTTATTAGATTAATTTCAATTTGTGACAACTAACTCATCGATTTTGTTTTAACACCTCATCAAATTCTGCTCTTTTTGCACACTTATGCCAGAAGTCAAGATCATCAATCTTGATGTCAGTGTGGTCAGTTTGCTGTGAAGCTTGCCTGTAAGGGTTTGAACACAAGAGGCATAAGATTTAAACTGTAAGATCGTAGGCTTTAACCTGTGCCAATTTTCTTTTATAGGAATTAAATTAAATTTCCTGTCAGGAAAGTAGGATACCTCATCAACATAAATTCATATACTTTTTAAATTTTTTTAAATTTATAAATAACAAGAAATCTGAAACTAAATCCAAAGATCTATTTGGCTTCACAATCTACAAGACCATCACATAATGTAAATGGAGTGAGTTTGGTTATTATATAATACTTTTGCATACCTTTGCAAATGACGACCCCTTCATGCCCGGCTTGTGTTTGATAACCTGTGTGCGCCTCTGCAGGATCATGTCGATGTCCTCTGCGCAGAACTGAGACGATTCATCGTCGTCGTCCATGATGGCACCGTAGGCTCCTCGTCGAAGTAAGTCTTCAATTTCCTTCTTGGACAAGGCTTGTTGCTGCAGGAAATTCAAACAAAGTTTAAAGTTAGCTTCAAGCCACAAAAATTGTCTTTATGCTAAATTTCATGATTTATGATAGTAATTTCTAGCATGTTAATTCAATCCACAATACCTTGAAAAGCTAAGTGGAATCATGTGCATATGAACTACGCAATTATACACCAAAACAATTGCAAGCCAACTGTTAACCCTGAAATGAAATGTTGGGGCAATTTCCAAAAGCCTGAATATTGCTTTAATGTCAGCCATTTTAATTCTTGCCCTTTCCATAGAGAGGAAGGGCCAGATTCAAAGGGGCTAGTTGCTGTCTGTGCCGTACACAAAGTTTGAGTTGTGGGGGAAGCAACAACAAACTAAATACCAGCACATAAACTGGGTTCCAAAAGAAACTTATCACGTTTTCAGAGCGACGCTCACTAAAATCCATATCATCAAATTGAATCAAATTTTGACACAGATAAGCCATCATTCTCCTTATGAAGCATATCTTTAAAATTTAAAGTTTGCTTTTGCCAAAAAAGAGAAAATGCGATTGAATCACTACATGTCACTTTTAAAAAAATCACAGAAATTGCCCGCTGCGAACCTCCACGAAAGGTGGTCTATTCAGAACTTTCAATAGTTATTCATTCAACTTCAAAGCGGATTATGTAACCACTAGACTGGCTATTGTTCGGACCGAGCTCTGTGCCTGGAAGGCGAGCAGTTTCTGTGATTTTTGAAAAATGACTTCTTGCGATTTCACCTAATTTTATTCTTTGTTGACTAAAGCAAACATGATTTTTCTTAGATGAGCTTGCTAAGGAGTATTATAGCTAATCTATGCCCAATTATGATTAATGTTTATGGTTTGGATTTTAATGTGTGTCGCTCTGAAAAGTTGATAAGTTTCTTTTGGAACCTAGTTTATAATAAAATCGAACAGCTAAATTAACTTTTGTAACTGATTGGTCTTGAGAAGTTTAAGCTATGTCAAGTATGATATGAATATGCTCTTGCACTTTAATAATAACATGAAAGACTTATAGACAGATCCAGAACCATCAATCCTAAAGTATATTGAATGTCAATAAGACACTGTTTGCTCGAGGGAAGAAAACATGAACAATTAAACTTACTGGGTTGAACGTAGGAGTGGAGTCATCCTTATCCTTATCCTTATCTGCTCTCATAGACTGTAGCACAGCCTTGTCGAGTCCCAGCTTCATGCTGGCCTTGTCAAACATCTCTCGCTCGTAGGAATTCCTGGTGATCAGACGATACACCTTCACAGTCTTCCGCTGGCCGATGCGATGACAACGGGCTTGAGCCTGAAGGAGAGGGAACAGATAAATCATGTTCACAATGTAATAAGATTCTGCTAAACTTACTATCTGTTGAGCTTAAATAGCTGGTTAGCATTATTAGTTTTCTTGATCAGATTTGGTGGAGAGTCACCAGATGGAAGGTAAGACCCGACATGAGTATCATCATATCAAGAAACAGAGTCACACTATCATCCCAAGACTGTGGCCCGGGGCCACCAAAAATTCACTTTTACAGTTTCTGTAAGAATTCTTAAAGGGTTACAGTAACATTGTCCAAATCCAGTTTAGAAATCTAGTGGTTCTCTCATACTTTTGTTGTATTCGTATTACCAATGGAACAGGTTTTGGTTTTTAGAATTTCCCTTTCGATAAAAAGAATTACGATTGAAGTGTTCAGATTTTTAACTATCCACTGGATAGTTATAACTGTGTACAAAGTCAGTGCAATGAGTTTGCAATATCACCTATCATTTTTTGTATCATTACTCGGCCATATAAAGTCCATTTAACGTACAAGTTTCACACAATACTCAAAGGACATATCAGATCACAGAACTACACATTATACCAACCATTCATCACTTTCTGCACATGCCAACAAAGTTACTAGATCCCTTTAATATCCTCTCTAAGCCACTTCTTCTTACCATTGGTTTCAGAGCTAAATTAATAATTTTGAACTCTGCAATAGGGAATGAAAGCCTATTGGAAATTTTCAAAATTTGGAGCATTACTTAACCCGTTCACTACGAGATTCTGAAATCCCCATAGACTTTGTACATAGCCCACTCGGTTCCCGTAAGCAACGGGTTAATGAAGAGTGGTGACGGTAATATCATTGTTTATGGGCTTGCATCGTAATCTATGAATGCTCTTATTTAAAGAAGACTTATTTAAAGAATGCTCTTATTTAAAGAAGACGATTTATATACAATTTTAATCTTAGATTATAATAATAATTAGAAATGGTTCTGGACAATAGAATACAAGTTTTTCCCTTGATACCTACCTGAATGTCATTCTGTGGGTTCCAGTCAGAGTCGAAGATGATGCAGGTATCGGCTGCAGTCAGGTTGATGCCCAGACCACCAGCTCTTGTACACAGTAGAAACACAAACCGGTCAGAATCTAGACAATTGATAGAGTTAGGGATCTACGTTAGATCTAATGGATCAGGATATATCTAGAGAGCAATGTATGACAATCTTCATCAATGACAGATCCTTGTCTCCTTTAACCATAAATGATCATTCTTTTCATAAGAGAGCCTAACTCAACAAAGGTCTCTATTTCGCCTTGAAAGGAAACTCAAAACCTGGGATAATCTCAAGAAGACATGGTCATGTGAGGATTAATATACAAGACAGCAAGGCTAAAAGGTTATTCCTTTACTTTCATGTGAAGATTATTGAAGACATTTTAAGAGTATAAAAGTAATCTTTGTTCTTGATCAGATTTGGTGGAGTGTCACCAGGTGGAAGGTAAGACCCGACATGAGTATCATCACATCAAGAAGCAGAACTACACATGGCTATCAAGACATCTGTCATAGATAACATGCAATTCCTCAACTTTTCTCCAAAACAAAAAGTAAGTAACTACTTGCAACATGTCATGAATATTACTTTAAAATCAGTATGTCTAAAAATTAGTTTTAATAGTTCATAAAAGCCTGCAAGTCTTTTTTTCCTCAAAGACTTCGAACAGTATGAAAATGTTTGACCTACCTGGCTTGCTGAACCTGTCGATAGCAGCTTGTCTCATGTTTCCACGGATACGACCATCAATCCTCTCAAACAGATATCTGCAGAAAAAAGGAATGGGAAAGATGGAATCAATCAGTAAAATATTTCCATTATAATCTAAGGGCATCTCACTTAGTATTTATGTTCTAGCTAAAGCTAAAGCTGTATAAATTGTACACAATATTCAAGAAATTAAATAAAGTATACAAGAATGTAAGTTTTTTGCTCTGGGTTAAAGGTAAAGGCCAGTTTTGGAAACGCCCACCTCTCAAAAAAATGAAATGGAAGCTCCTATTACCAATAATGTGAAAGAATATAATTGTACTAATATAGGATTATCCAAATTTGGCCAAGAAACCGCCTACTAATTGATATATTTGCAAAATTATAACTTGATCTGCTGCAGATAGAGTTCACCAACTCGGAATCGCTCATTCGCTACGTGTATTACGACCACGAGGTGTACACGAGGTGTCGCGCTATACGATAGCTTGTCGATATCTCCCCCAGCGCTAGCGGCGTGGACAGGTCCGAACTGGCGGTGGATTTATAAATTTCACAGGCGGATATTGGATTTCTTCAGATATTTCTGTAATTTAACGATGCTTAGGTTCCGATTTTACCACACAAGCCCTATTTCAATACCTATTCAACAATAATGATCAATATAGATGTATTCGGCTTCTTTCCCAAAACTGTAATTCATCTTTAACAAGACCAGAGAAGCAATGCAACACCAGTTTTTTTATATCAAATTATTCCATTATTCACACCCATTTAACCAAAAATTTATACTAATTTTAATTAGCTTGACTTGAAAACAACAGCTTATGTGTGTTCTTGATCAGATTTGGTGGAGAGTCACCAGTTGGAAGGTAAGACCCGACATGAGTATCATCATATCAAGAAACACGGACATACTAAAGTATTTAAGGAAAGTAAGAAACATGGACATCATTATCGTCACATCACGAGCAGACGTAACAATGTTTGTTAGATGCTTGATAATAACATCATAGATACCTAAGTAAGGCTGAATACAAAATAAAAGTATCAAGATATCTTTACAAATGCAAGGGTCTCAAGAACACAGAGAAACCACTAGGAGGCAACCGTTGGTAACCCCAAAATATGGACAATGTTGGTTTACTCTTACCTACTACCTGCTCAGTTACAGTGCAGAAAAATTACCCAAATATGTGAAGTTGGAAATAATTGATTTCCCTTTGTCAAAATATGAATAATACCAAATGCTAATTTTGCCCTTCACCAATGTGTATTATTCCGAAGGTTGTGAACTTATTCCCAACCAGAGTCCCGAGATATCATGACATGAACAGTGTGAAGTGGGCCAAAATACTAACCGTTGATTTGTTTGTCGTTTCTTATTACCTTTTCTGAATGAGGTAGTCCTCGAGGATGTCGAGGCAACGGATCATCTGGGAGAAGATGAGGACCTTGTGGCCGCCTTCCTTCAGCTTGGGCAGCAGCTTGTCCAGTAGCACCATCTTACCGGCAGACTGGATCAACACCTTCAGATGGAGCAGTGGATTGACGATTACACTGATCTGCATTTCGGAGGGCAAAGCTTCCGCTGCGATGAACTCCTTCACAATCTGCTCTTCACCACCTAAAAAAGACAAAGTGTAATCCAGATTAGGTATCACATGTTTTTGTAAAGTTCAGACTAAATAAGAACCTTTAGATGAGCAAAGGGATAGAAAGTGTACACTAATCTGCATATCGGAGAGGGGTAACGCTTCAGCTGCAATTAACTATGAGATGGAAATACATTTCTCAATTAAAATAGATTAAGTAGTAACATATCCTTCCCAAAATTCGTTGCACAGACGTTGTTGGCACAGAACATGATTTATTGTTTGTCTTTCAAATCTGGACATAACTGATTCTGTTCTTGATCAGATTTGGTGGAGAGTCACCAGTTGGAAGGTAAGACCCGACATGAGTATCATCATATCAAGAAACAGAATTACAAATGCTACAATGTCAAATACGTCAGACACTCTCATCAATATTCTTGAAATGTTTTTTGTTTTCATTTAAAAGCATCCAGTATCTAATTTGTAATTTACTAATGAACTTACCGCTGGTGAGGAAGGGGTAATTGTAGCATTTAAGTTCCATCATGTTGTTGGTCAGATTTTAGAGTCTACATTTCAAAACCAGACAGCAATTATAAAATAAATCACTCTAAAATTTGACTTTCATTTCCTAGTGAACTCACCGTTGATGAGGAAAGGATGATTGCAACACTTCCTGAGTTCCATCATGGTGTTCATGAGGTTGGGCAGGTTTGTGGTGGAGTTGGCGCCCTTGTTGAGGAAGGCAAAGTTCTTCTCCAGGATGGCACGGTAGTAGCGCTTCTGGATACTCGTCATCTCAACCTGGCAACAGAAAACAAAATATAATTTAATTTTTAGAGGCTGATTTTCCAACCTACCAGCAAAAAAACTATCAACCTGAATTATTTCATTTTCTTTTGTATTATTTATTTCTGGTCAGTTTCCCTTTGTTTGAAATAATTAAATTTGTCATTTAACAAGCTACTTTGGAGCTATGTCAGGGACTAAACCACCCATTCAATAACAAACAGATATCTTTCTCAGTTAGGTGTATTAGACCAAATGATTCCTAGATACAAATTTGATTTTGATAATCTTTATATTATTGTTCTTGATCAGATTTGGTGGAGAGTCACCAGTTGGAAAGTAAGACCAGACATGAGTATCATCATATCAAGAAATAGAATTCAAAGTGCTGATATATCAAGGGACATTTTTTTTTATATGGCAATGAATAAAGATTAGTTTTAAAAATAGGGAATTAATGTGACTTTCAAATTGATAACGTCATAATTTTCTCAATTAACATGGCTTTGCATCAACAGTATCAAACATATACCAGGGAAATCTTGTCATGTCAGCTAGAATGTATACATTACAGCCACAGACTATATCATGGTAAATACAACAAATTGATATAGTTTTCTACACATGTTCATTTGGTAACTGGATTGTAGAAATTAATAATGAATATTAATTGCAATTTATCTAGCCCTAATATTTTTGTGACAAGATTTGACCAGGGTCAGCGACAAGAACTCACCTCAATGATGGTCTCTTCCTTGGGAGCAAGATTCTTCTCCACATCTTCCTTCAGACGTCTCAGCATCATAGGCCTCAGCAGCTGATGAATAGAAAAACATGATTTCACATACATAGATTAAAGGGATCTAGTAACTTTGTTGACATGTGCAAAAATTGATGAAGGTATATTGTTGTTAAAGTGATATATACTAACTCATTGCATTCACTTTGTTCACGGTTTTCGCAGTCCAGTGGATAATTTAACATCTGACCACTTCAATCGTAAATATCTTTTTAACGAAGGGGAAATTTGACAAACCTGTTAATACGAAAATAACAAGGTATGAGGGAACCGCTATAACTCCAATTGGATTTTGAGGATTTGGACAATGTTACTAAGTCCCTTTAATTCTTATAACTTTTTCTGTGACAGTTTTGATGCATCAATTGCTGCCATAAATAGAGAACAAAATATGTGAGGGATGGACAACCCAAAAATATAATGGCTCCGGCCAGTTCGTTGGCAGAGACAAAACCATTATGCATAAATTCATTTTATCAACATATAACATATGCACATATAAAACTAATTCATGAACACTAAGAAGACTAACGTTCTTTCTGTTCTTGATCAGATTTGGTGGAGAGTCACCAGATGGAAGGTAAGACCCGACATGAGTATCATCATATCAAGAAACAGGACCGCACATATTTCAAGAAGGTTGTCAACTAGGTTATTAACGTATTCACAACTCAAAAGTTACAAATTTAAAATACATTCTTGTATCATCATTTTGCTTACAATGAAAGGAAAGCATGAAAGGAAAGCTTGACAAGATCAGAGTTGTATGGCTTTCAATCTCATAAGAGGAGAAAACATTCAATGATTTATTTATCCAGGAAATTGGAATATAGTCATTAATTGCCATAGAAACCCCAAGAACTACAATCAATTAGTAGTCTAAGCATTCAAAGATAATGGAACTGTGGCTTACTTCCTGTAGTTTCTCCACCTGTCCCTCCGTCTTGAGGTCTCCAAAGTCCTCCATGAACTGAGTGCTGGAGCGGAACCTTCCTGGCTCCAGAAAATTGAGCAGACTGAACAGCTCATCCACGTTGTTCTGCAATGGTGTGCCAGTCAGTAGTACCCTGTGCTCCTGAAAGAGGAAAAAGAAGAGTAAAAGCTGTAAGATTACTTCAGTTATATCAAAAGGCATTTTGATTCTCATGAAATGATTTTAAGCATTCAGAACATTGCGTTTCAGACCTTTGGTTTGGTTTGATTTGGTTTGATTTGTGGGTTGTGATGTGATTGGGTTGGGTCGGGTTGGGTTGGGTCCAGTTGATTTTTTTTATTAACATTTTCAACAACATACTTCGGATGAGTTTAGTTAGTGACATACCATGTCTAGAATCTTGAGTCCCTCCGACAGCTTGCAGTTCCTGTTCTTGAGTCTGTGGGCCTCGTCGATGACCACAACACGCCACTCGATCTCGCTAAGCTCCTGGCAGTCCGCAAGCAGGATCTCGTACGTCGTGATCAGGATCTGGAACTTGTACAGGTCCGGGATCCGCACGCCCTGTCAATTGAAAACAGGTTTACAAGACATAAGCATTTTCATAAGCACATTAGATTTGCTTAGATGACATCTGGATCTGGGACTTGAAAAGATCTCAAATTTTGAGGGACAACTCCAGCTCTTTGTGACTGCAAGTGGCAGCCCATTTATCAACATTTGTTTCCAATGAAATCCTTTATAAATCTAAATATTCTGTACTTTCAAAGGCATTGTATTAATTTTCCTCGAGATGCAAATGGATCAATGTGCATTTTCTGTTGGCCCTTTTCTTCAAACTCTGGGTCAGAAGGATATCGACAAAGATAATTGATGCCTATGTACATACTTTATTGGTCTATCAACTTGGTTCAGAATTTTTAAAATACGCACAAAGAATTGAAAAAAGATCAACATACAGCGTCATCCTTGTAGAACAGCTCAAACTCGGCTATCATGTGCCTGCTCTGAGAGCCCCCGTGGTAGACAATGCAGTTCATGTCGGTCCAGGCTTCCACCTCACGCTGCCAGTTGGCGATGGTGGACAGTGGGGCCAGAACCAGGAATGGACCTCTGATGCCGAACTTGTCCACTTCCCGCAGAAACCCAATGGACTGGATGGTCTTCCCCAGACCCATCTCATCGGCAAGGATGCAGCTTTGACTGAGGGGTGAGAGACGAGAGAAAAAGATTAGTTATTACAAGGGCTATTTAATTCACACACAGTGGGGCCATGACCAGGAAGGGGCCTTTGATGCCGTATTTGTACACCTCTTGCAAGAATCCAAAGGCCTTGCCCAGACCATACAGGATACAGGACCGGTCCCCCAAATACTCAGGCTAGTGTTGCACAGACTTTTGTTCTGTTCTTGATCAGATTTGGTGGAGTGTCACCAGTTGGAATGTAAGACCCGACATGAGTATCATCATTTCAAGAAATGGGGGCACACTATAATATCAAGATGTCTTAATTATTTCAAACTAGATGGATCTTCGACTGCGCGCAGTCGAAAATGATGCCTCCGCTATCACACAATTTGTATATCAAGCCCAAATTAACATGCACTGAACGATTCTTTAACTCAATTTTGATGGTAATCCGTCAAAAAGATCTTAAGATGCATATATAATGTGCCGTGTCCTTTGACTTCATGACCCAAAAATCTAACAACGTTATTAGCTCCCCAAGATAACATAATGCCGTCGGCCACTTCATTGGCGGAGGCATAAAAGAGTAAGACCTGAATAAAGTACACATTACCCAATCATTCGTATTAAAGACTGCTATGCGTGGGGATGTAGAGGGCACTGTTTCGAAAAGCCATACCACCGTTCGCCATTTCAAACAAGGCTAGTTTGTGCGCACTGCATAACACTATAAAGCCAGTGTGTATTTCGTGGATGGCACTGTTGGACAACTTACGTGTTGCACCAGCTGAAGGTCAGCCAGTTGACCCCTTCCAGTTGGTATTCCCTCAGCACATTGCCATCCTTGTACTTGGGCGTCTTGCTCAGTTTCTTCCATTCACTGGGCTTGGGACGAGATTTCCTCTGCATAAGAGAAGAGTTAAAATAAGTTTAACCCTTAACCCTAATCCCATTAGGGGGGGGGGGGGCCATTTTGGACCCCCGTCGTTTTTTTTCGACGTGCATCTAGACCGATTGGAATTTCACGTTCAAACTTCATGACTTTTTTCTCTCAAGTCTCCTGCATGTTTTGATATATAATTCACCCCGGTCGGACATGTAGAACTGATTTTAGAGGTTGATAATTGCTCAACCGTCACAAAAAAATGCAATTTTTGTACAGGTTTCTATGTAATTCATATATCCAATGCCATGTAAACTCCAAATCTGTTATAATTGTTACATTGAATTATAATTTTGATTATTTCTTTGTTATTAGTTTAATTCATACACTTCAGAGATAAATTCTTCTAAAAAAAAACAATAAAATACATAAGAATGAAATACATAATTTATGCAAATTAGTGATATATTTTATCACCATAAAAAACATGGATATGATGAATTACATCATTTGAAAGTATTTTTACAGAAAACCTAAAGAAATCCTGTAATTTCTCTTTGATTTTAGATGAAAATCTCAATTTTCCCCCAAATTCGTCAAAAATTTGCATATTCAAACATTTAATTAATTAAAAACAAAAAAATAATGGTCCAATTTGTTTTCTTTCTGCAAATTCTTATTCTACTTGACTTGGTTTACGTATGTGCCAATTTTCAAGTCAATCGGTCCATTCATTGCCGAGATTTGAGGAGGGGCCCAAAATGGCCCCCTCCCCCCCCCCCCCCCCCCCCCCTAATGGACTCAAGTCCCCAAAATAACCCAATGGGATTAAGATTAAAAGACCAGGGTCCCGTTGCAGAAAGAGATACAATCGATTGTAATTTACAATCGATCGTAAGTCAGAAAATGTACGCGTTTCAACCAATCAGATTTGCGCATCTAGAACACGTGATCTGACTTACGATTAATTGCAACTTACGATCTCTTTCTGCAACGGGGCCCAGATTATGTCAGTGTGTTTATTATCAATATGTTATATTTGATTGCCCATTCGAGCCAGTGGAATTTTGAATCAATGAATTTTGATTGCCTGCTGCTAATTTCATTGTGGCCCCAGGCCAGCGGGCCTGTGCTAATTTTGAGCACTATTTTATGCCTTACAAACTTGAATCCAGTTCCCCGTCTCTCTTTGTTAAACTTCACTTAAAAGGGGATCTAGGAGATTTTACGAATATGGGCCCAGAATGACAAATTAAATGCAATACCTGTCTCTCCTTGTAGGGGGGCGGCTTATTAAACTTCTCATAGATGGCGATCTTTCGAGCATCAACGTCTTGATCTAGTTCCCACGTGCTGTCTTCATACGGCAGGCTCCCCCACTTCACCAGGTAGTGGGTCACCATCTCGTCAGAATCCTCCTCTTTAGTGATTGCCTTGTCGAGGATGCGGTCTACTACGATGTAGTCGGGGTTGAAATACTCCCCTTCATCATACTGTTGGGAGCAATTTTGACAGAACACAACATTAATATAGTCAGTTAGCATATATAGTACGCACAGGTGGTACTTCCATACAGCAGGCTTGCCCACTTAACCAGGTAGTGGGTCACCATCTCATCCGAGTCCTGTTTGGTGATCGCCTAGTCAAGGATGCGGTCCACTACAATATAGTCTGGGTTGAAATACTCCCCTTCATCGTACTGTTGGAGCAAGATTGAAAACACATCTTATTAACCCATTCCCTTCCAGATTTTCCAACCTCTATAGATTTCATATAGGACCCACTAGGATCCTGTTTATTAGTAAGCATATACATGAATATATTTATCATACACACAGATGCTGTCTCTATACTTTTATACCAAAATAAATGTTAATAAATGACCTTTTTGGGGCAATATTGTGAAAACAAAATTTGTTTGCATATACCTAACCAAATGACATTCGATTGGGCCTTGAAACCTGAATAATATCTATCCCATCTTCAACACAATGGTAATATTTTCAAAGTATTCTTGAGATAATTGTAAGAAGAACAGGAAGCCTACTGCAGCAGAATCAGGGAGCTCTATACAAATGTGTGCATTCTACTCCATGGAAACAAATCTTACCTCTGATATGAAGCCATACGCATGCTTGAGTCTGAATCGCTTGATCTTCTGGAAGATTCTTGGATCTGCAGAAAGCTTCTCTATTGTGGCCCACTCACAGTGCAGGTAGGAGCTGATGCAAAAAAAAGTAATGAGAAAAATAATAATAAAAGGCACTAGAGAGAGCGATTCATTTAATAGCACATAATTTGCCCTACTCTCTACTTAATTTTGATAACGTTAACCCTAAACTTTCGCAGCAATTCTGTGTTTTACAGCCGAGAACCGAAGGCGAGGTGTTTTTGACGCCCCTCCCCAGCAGTAGATAGACCTAAAATAGCCCAGCTACTTACGGTTAAGACAATTATCATTCCAACAAAAAATCATATGCTTATTTGGATATCCTAGATTTGTAAGCAAAGCATACCATCTTTGTAGTTTCATTATGGAAAATGTGGAGTTAATTCCATACTAAAACTAGCATAGAAGTTTAATTTTCTAGACCACATTATACATCCATTTGCTTATCTTTTTTATGTTTGCCATACTTACAAGTTTCTATACTTGACATAGAACTCTTCGATCTCGCCAACTTGGGCCTCTCCTGGGATCTGTGGCTTCTTCGTTAGCCTTGATGCAAGGATCTTCTCAACCACATTGGCCTCAGCTTCATCCGGGTTATCCTGTGACAAAATAGGAAATAGAACATAATATTTAATTGTAAACTATATCCCTCCTCTTACTTCTACTGCCAACTACACTTTGCGTTGGGTAATTATGGAACCTTATATTTGCAATGATTTCATTCTCTGAGGATGCATAAGCCTTTGCACTTACCACAAGGAATTTGGCTTGAACTGTCGTCTTGAAGAAGACAAAATCCTCTGTCCAAGGTTCCTCTTAGACTTATTGTTTTCATTTGGATTATGTTGGTTACTGATAGAATCTTTATTACTTATTAATAATTCCATTTTTTGAGGTTTCAAACACCTACAAAGGCATTAACTTTACCGAACTTTGCTTGATCTGTCAGCTACAAGGACACTACATCCACCTCGGACCCTCCTCCTTCCACATCCACATCCTCCTCCTGCTTCGGCTCTGTCTACACTTTTACCAGTTCGCGAACTGAAGGAACATCATTCTTAAAGCTAAAATAGATGCATACACTTACCACAAAGAATTTGGCTTGATCTGTCGGCTCAAATGAGACCACATTCACCTCCGACCCTCCTCCTGCTTCGTCTCTCTCTTTACTTTGATCATTTTGTTTGTCTTGGCAACTGACAGAACCCATGTCCTTAAATACTCATTAATGATTTCATTTTATCACTATGCACTGACAGAACCCATGTCCTTGAAGCCAAAATGGATGCATACACTTACCACAAAGAACTTGGCTTGATCTGTTGGCTCGAAGGACACAAGATCCACCTCCGACCCTCCTCCTTCCACATCAACATCCTCCTCCTGCTTTGTCTCCGTCTTCATTTTTATCATCTTGGGAACTGACGGAACCCATGTCCTTGAAGCCAAAATGGATGCATACACTTACCACAAAGAACTTGGCTTGATCTGTTGGCTCGAAGGAAACAACATCCACCTCCGACCCTCCTCCGTCCACATCCACATCGACATCCTCTTCCTGCTTCGTCTCCGTCTTCACTTTTATCTTGATGGTCTTGGGTATCAACGGGATCTTCAGCTCAGCTTTCTTCTTCTTCTTTTCCTTCTTCTCCTTGCCGGTGCCCTCGTCGTCTGAGGAATCGTCCGAAGTGATGTTGAAATCGTATTCCTCGGTGTACCGCTTACGGTTGGTGTTGCGAGACGATCTCCGCTTCTGTTTGGCAAGGGAGACAAGCAATACCTCAATCAGTAACAGTTGGTGCAACACATCTTTGAATCTGCATTAAATTTATTTTTCATCAATACCCTAAACTTTGATGCCATAATTAATAAATTCCACATCCATCACTTATCTGATAATTTAGTGAAAATTAACTAGCATTCATGAAAGATTCAACTCAATTCACAAGGAAGTGGTCAAACTATTTTTCTTCTAAGCTTTAAGTAACAATAGAAAAGCATTGTAAAATTTATTTTACACACGGAACAGAAAAGTTTGACCACAGGAACTGAGAAAGAATGCAATTCTTTTACATTTTTTCAACCCCTTTTCTATACTTTTTCAATATTCTCACCTCTACACCGGGACCATTGAATTCATCTGGTGGTGGCGAGGGGGGTGGGGTCTCATCGAGGTCTGAGCTATGACTATCTCCACTAAACTCTCCATGCTTGCGTTTCTGTCTCTTAAACTTCATTATTGCTGCTGCTGGGAATTTTCTGGATTACACACCGAAGAAAAGAAAAAAAAAGAATCATAAAACAAAACAAAATCTATACAGTTTGGGTTAGAAAGGAGGGGATGTCTCATCCAGTTCTACTGACATTTTCAAAACAAATTTGTCACTAAGTAATTTGGTAATGAATGTACAGTAGCTTTCAGTATCGTTTGACTCTGTCTAAATAAGTCAAATCATTTCAAACGATAATGCAGGCAAATTTGTTAACAGTTTTGTTTTTTATTTGGATGTATTGACCAGGCTTCAAAGGTTTTTGTATGGTACTTGTCTACTGGTAAACATGTGAAAGTTTGTAAGATCTATTCAGGGTGTTCTTGTTTCTACTTTCCACTCAACATTCACAACAAGTTTTTGATACCAATTAATCAATAATCAAAGTCAAAACACATTCTAGTTTCCTCATACTTGTTAACCCCTTGACTACAGGAACTGGGTGGGTTGTGTACTCAAAGGGAACGGGTTAAGATCAAATCAGTTTTGTAGTTACATTTTTGTAGAATTGTACATATCTGTATGAAGTGAAATTTACTCTGTTACTGAATAGCCTTATATGGATGGCAAAACAGCCAGTATATCTGTTTCTAAACGTATTGTATCTGATTACGTAATGTATATATTGTTTTAATTCTGTAAAGTGAATAGAATTCTGTAAAGTGAATAGAAGAATAGAAGAAGTGATATAAGCAGAGCTACCAACATTGAAATTCAACAATCAGGAAGATTTAGGTAAATTTCATCACAAATCAGGGAGATATCTATCAAATGCATACAACCTAATGACAATAATATTCAAATAATCAGGGAGATTGGCTGATGGGATGAAATCCGATGCAGTAATCTTGGTCTATTTTCAGGGATTCTCCTGCGAAATCAGGGAGACTTGGCAGCTCTGTATAAGCATCACATAATATTATTGCTTACTTGGGCTTAGACTTCTTGACAACGATGAGCTTCTTTTCCTTCGACCTCTTCTCCTTGGATTGCTTCGATGACTTCTTAGACCTTGAGCCGTCCTTCTTATCCTTTTTCCTCTTCTTCTTTGCTTCGGCCTCCAGTTCCAGCTCATTCACCAGTTCGGCAGAAAGTTCCTCATCTTCCATCAGCACCTGCAGATGAGATAGGAAAAGTGGAATTTGTTGTTAGTGAGAGGAAATGAGTGAGAAAAAGAGACATACTATAAAGCAGAAGCCGGATGTGATATAAGATGTAGAATCTGGTTGATTGTGAGATGAAATGCGTGAGCAAAAAGAGCCATACTATAAAGCAGAAACCAGAATAGAATTGCATCATTTGTATTCTTTTTCTTCTTTGCTTTGTCCAGTTCCAGCTGATTCACCAGTTCAGCTGAAAGTTCCTCATCTGAAAATGTGATACGAGGAGTCAAATGTTGTGGTTAGTGAGAGGAAATGAGTGAGCAAGAGACATACTAAGCAGAAACCAGGATAAATAACAAATATTGATGTAGATTAGTTTCTGCACCCTCATATTCAAAACTTGCATCTCCCAGCGTTAAAAGGACTATGAACTAAGTTTGATGCCAACCTTATCTTTGAAACAAATCAATTTGATTTTAGAACCTATGCCAGCAACTTAAAACTTTCCATACAGTACACAACATTTATAACCATATAATATAATATTAGCATATTATGTTATGCTAACTTAAAATGCTAACACTGTATCCTATCAATATTGCTATTAACTCTGTTTCTCAGAGGGTTATCTGGTTAGCTTTCGTAATCCAACTTCACTGCAGCATTAGCCTTGGCTACAGCCTCTGCAATGATGCGGTTGGCTTTGTCCTTGATTCTACGCTGCTTTGGGATTTGTTCTGATTATAATAAATTCTAATCATTTCACCTCGATGATGAAAACTTTATGAAATGGGATGAAACTAACCTTTGGTATATCAGACTTCCCTGCAGCCTTAGCCTTGGCTACAGCCTCTGCAATGATGCGGTTGGCTTTGTCCTGGAGCTTGCGCTGTTTCAGGATTTTCTTGCGCTCCTTCTCGTTGGTGGGGAGAGGCTCATCTGCATCTTGGGCCTTTTTTTTTTAATTAAGAAGGTGGAACAAAAAAATTAGATAATTGAAGGAGTGCTCATGTCTATTTAGAGCTAAGAAAGTGTTGAAGTATTGTATTTTAAACATGCCGATGGAAATATAATTCCTATGATTCTAGAAACAATAAAATAATGACCTTCACTAAATATATGTCTATTACTGTTTCAATTCACATCATTGTCTGAACTCTCTAGTCTGAATATCTCATCAAAACAAATTTGTGACATATGAACTATGCTAGCTACAAATCAACCCAAATCACTAATCATTTTGAGCCATTCATTGAATGGCAATTAATGATCATAAGTCAACTATGTCTATTTCTATATATTCATAACACATTTTCTTACATTCAAACCATATTTTCCAATTTTTTCAATGATAGTCATGCTCCATTGCTCTATGATATGGCCATTTCATCACAACCACACACAATTATGCACATGGGTCAATCCACGTCAAATCAACCAATTTTCAGACATTTTGTCACCCGACCCCCTTCGATTTTGCTAAAATTCGCACCAATTGTTCCCCCAAGTGTCTGACGGAAAACCCCAAAATTTTTTGCCCCGAAGTCATTCGGTTGCTAAGTTACGGCCGCGCCTAGCAACCAATGCGTGGTCAAACCGTTTCTTCTTTAAAATTTTGGCCATTTTTGATTATCTGCTGTAGCTAAAATTGAAAAGCCAGAGCTCTCATTGTCTGGAAATTGGAAGAACTTTGTCATCTCTACAAGATGTATTCATTATGTCACGGGTCGAGTTCAGGGAATTGGCAGACATTTACCTATATTTTCATGGGTTAGCAAAAAAAAATTGCTACCGGAACGTTTAACGCCTTATTTACACTGACGAAAATGGTCGTAAACAACCCGAAATGCTCTAAATTGCCATATAATTGGCTTTAAGGCATATTTTGAATCTCTCTCACACGCAATAGAAAAGTTTATAAATACTGTTCTTCAGGGAATTGGCAGACATTCACATATATTTTCATGGGTTAGAAAAAAAAAATTGCTACCGGAACGTCTAACGCCTTATTTACACTGACGAAAATGGTCGTAAACACACTGAAACGTGTTAAATAGCCATATTACGTGCTTTAGGGCATATTTTGAATCCTTCTCACACGCAATACAAAAGTTTATAAATACTGTTCTTCAGGGAATTGGCAGACATTCACCTATATTTTCATGGGTTAGCAAAAAAAAATTGCTACCGGAACGTTTAACGGCTTATTTACACTGACGAAAATGGTCGTAAACACACTGAAACGTGTTAAATAGCCATATTACGTGCTTTAGGGCATATTTTGAATCCTTCTCACACGCAATACAAAAGTTTATAAATACTGTTCTTCAGGGAATTGGCAGACATTCACCTATATTTTCATGGGTTAGCAAAAAAAAATTGCTACCGGAACGTTTAACGGCTTATTTACACTGACGAAAATGGTCGTAAACACACTGTAACGTGTTAAATCACCATATTACAGGCTTTAGGGCATAGTTTGAATCTCTCTCACACGCAATACAAAATGTTATAAATACTGTTCTTCAGGGAATTGGCAGACATTCACCTATATTTTCATGGGTTAGCAAAAAAAAATTGCTACCGGAACGTTTAACGGCTTATTTACACTGACGAAAATGGTCGTAAACACACTGTAACGTGTTAAATCACCATATTACAGGCTTTAGGGCATAGTTTGAATCTCTCTCACACGCAATACAAAATGTTATAAATACTGTTCTTCAGGGAATTGGCAGACATTCACCTATATTTTCATGGGTTAGCAAAAAAAAATTGCTACCGGAACGTTTAACGGCTTATTTACACTGACGAAAATGGTCATAAACACACTGAAACGTGTTAAATCGCCATATTACGTGCTTTGGGGCATATTTTGAATCCTTCTCACACGCAATACAAAAGTTTATAAATACTGTTCTTCAGGGAATTGGCAGACATTCACCTATATTTTCATGGGTTAGCAAAAAAAAAATATAGGTGAATGTCTGCCAATTCCCTGAAGAACAGTTTTTATAACAATTTGTATTGCGTGTGAGAGAGATTCAAACTATGCCCTAAAGCCCGTAATATGGCGATTTAACACGTTACAGTGTGTTTACGACCATCTTCGTCACTGTAAATAAGCCGTTAAACGTTCCGGTAGCAATTTTTTTTCTTCTAACCCATGAAAATATAGGAGAATGTCTGCCATTTCCCTTAAGAACAGTATTTATAAACTTTTCTATTGCGTGTGAGAGAGATTCAAAATATGCCCTAAAGCCAATTATATGGCAATTTAGAGCATTTTGGGTTGTTTACGACCATTTTCGTCAGTGTTAATAAGGCGTTAAACGTTCCGGTAGCAATTTTTTTTTGCTAACCCATGAATATATAGGTAAATGTCTGCCAATTCCCTGAAGAACAGTATTTATAAACTTTTATATTGCGTGTGAGAGAGATTCGAAATATGCCCTAAAGCCAATTATATGGCAATTTTGAGCATTTTGGGTTGTTTACGACCATTTTCGTTAGCGTAATTAAGCCATTAAACGTTCCGGTAGCAAAATTTCTTTGGTAACCCCTGAAAATATAGGTAAATATAGGTAAATATCTGTAAGTACACAAAAATTGGTGAAGATCCCGATTGGACTTCGGGTGACCTTTGACCTTGAACTTGGTGCATTTTTGAAAAATCCAAACTTTGAGGGCGCTTTACTCGAAAACGACTTGACCAATCACGCTCATTTTTTTTTTAATCTGTAAAGGAAGTGAAGGTCTTTAATACTATATAAGATTAGAGCAAAATATCTAGTAATTTTTTTTTTTTAATTTAATTTTTCGCTTAAAGCCATTTTCGGTGACCTCGTACGCGAAAACGAAAACTCGACCCGCGACATAATGAATACATCTTGTAGAGATGACAAAGTTCTTCCAATTTCCAGACAATGAGAGCTCTGGCTTTTCAATTTTAGCTACAGCAGATAATCAAAAATGGCCAAAATTTTAAAGAAGAAACGGTTTGACCGCGCATTGGTTGCTAGGCGCGGCCGTAACTTAGCAACCGAATGACTTCGGGGCAAAAAATTTCGGGGTTTTCCGTCAGACACTTGGGGGAACAATTGGTGCGAATTTTAGCAAAATCGAAGGGGGTCGGGTGACACCCACCGGTTGATTTGACGTGGATTGACCCACATGCAATGATACACACCTTGCTTTTTGCAGACAGCTGTGCAGCTACTTGTAACTTTTGCAGCCGAGCTTGCAGTTGCTTCAACTTGTCTACCGTTTCCTGAGTTTTGGGCTGGTTTTGAAGTTTGTTCAATTCCATTCCTGTAAAAACAATTTTAATAATAATAATAATAATAAATTTAAACTATTTCACTGATACATAACTTCAACATCATAAGGCTTCCATTTACACAACAAATGCTGAAATGACGGACAATAAATGTTGAGAACTATGATCTCTTATACGTAATTGTTGTGTATGTTCTGTATAAATTCAAAAATGCAAAAGTCAGCAATACAGGACCAATCAACTTCCAAGCACTTATCTTCTACCACTTTCAGATAGAATATTTGATAACGATCAGCATTTATAGAAGGCATCAGACTGTGCAGACTGTGAAAATAAAAATAACTTCAAGGCAGAGGCATGAATGGACACAGTTGAACAAACTTACCAATCTTTTTGACCTCCTCTCCAATGTTAGCAGCAGTTTGGTTGACTAGGATCACCAGTTGCGTCGGTTTCTGGCCAGGCTTGGTGGGCAGGATTCTCACCATCTTCTGCGTGGTAGTAGTGCCTCCAGCAGACGATGTGGATGCAACGCCTGGAGTTTTCAATCCCGTGACAAAAGTCACCTTACTCGTTTCTTTACTTGATCCGGACTTGGGCAGGACAGATGCAAAGCTGATGACCTTTTGATCAATAGTCCCCTTTGCTGCACTGCTCGTGGATAAGGTAGTCTGGGCCTGGGTGGTGATGGTGAGAGAACCCTTAGAGATTGTCTTGGAATTGATATTTTGGCCAGTTGCAGAGATTTGCTTGAATCCTACTCCACCAGCCGTAGTAAAGAGCTTCACAGCAGTGCCTGATCCAGGCTTCATCTGGACTCCCGCTGGAGACACAGCAACTTGTTTGGATGGAGACACAACACGCACAGTCTGAACACCAGGCTTTTGTATCACTGTGCCACCAGCACTGGTCGTCAGCACCCTAGCAATTTGCTGTCCACCTGCTCCTGATACAATGTGTACTACAGTGTTTCCTTGTCGAATCGGTGACAACTTATTAATTGATGAGACAGTTGATGTTCCAGCAGTCTGGGCAGTTGAATTCAATGTTATGGTCTTTCCAATACTACCACTCATGGATGAAGGTACAATAATGCACGTCTGACCTTGGGATGTTTTGGCCGTCGCTCCAATACTACTACTTGGTATGATCTTAACCTGACCTTGTTGCAAAGTGCCAAGGTTGGACGCACGTGGGATCTGGACTTTCTGGTTTGCCAAAATCTGGTAGATACTCTGGGAAGAGATAGTAGATGCCGTCTTCGATGCATCACCGGACTTGGACTGTGGTGGAAGCACGATGCGTATGGCTCCTTGTTGAGGCAACACCGATGGTCTGGTGGCAGCAGTGGCGGGTACTGTGGTGACAACACCCGATGTAGAAGCAGGTTGAGAGACCACCACCAAACGTGTACCTGTCCCTCCATCCCTAGAGTGTTGTGGAACTACAGCAAATTGCACAGGAGACTTCTGTTGCTGAGCAAGCTGCACTGTCTGTTGTTGTTGCTGCTGTGGTTGCTGAAGGGTAATGACTTTGTGCAGGCCTTGCTGGGTCTGGATAAGTTGGATCTGTCCTGGTTTGGTGTTGGTTGCAGATGACGTTCCAGGTAAGACAAGGCGGATGGGCTGCTTGCCATCACCAGGACCTCCCAACGTCATAACCTGACCCGACTGTTGAAGTTTATGCAAAATGGTTGAATCTTGAACTTGCAACTGAAGTTTTACCGGCTGTGCCTTTTTCTTCTGTTGAACTGGACTTGTGTGAGTGACAAGTTTCAACTGGCCTGGATTTTGTTGGGTGACCATGACGGGTTTCCCAACAGACTGGACTGTTGTTGTAGCTGGAACTGTACTTAAAACTGACGTGCCAACATTTGCTGATGCTTGCTGTAAATTTCTGCTTGTCAATATCAACTTCTGACCTCCGGCCTGGGCAGTCTGCAATGCAGTGACCAAACCACCTGTAGTTTGTATCAAGTATGGTTCGTTCACACCAGAACTTTGCAACTGTATCGTTTTTCCTGCTACAGTTCCTGATGTCGCAGGAGAGGTTATGAAGAATGTCTGCTGGCCTCCCTGCTTTATAGCTTTACCCTGAAGCATATCTGAAACCTGCTTGACACCAATAGTGACCTTGTTTTGAGCTCTTGGACTGACAGCACTACCAGATTTTTCAGGAGTGCCTGCACTTGTGACCGAAGTGCTTGGTGACAAAACAGTTGGAACCTGTGAAGAAGGGGTGGGGGATGCCACGCCAGCTAGAAGTTGTAGACCAAGGGCAGCTGGTACAGAGTCTTCAAGATCATCAGCAGACGACCCCCCGCCTGCCGGCTGATCCATGCTTGGCTTGGACTGGAGACCACCCTAAGCTTCAAATGCCACTGTGTATATCTTTTCTGTTAGCTCTCTCTGTCAAAAATAAAACAAAAACAATATATTATATTCATTGACTATTTAATGCAGAATAACAATCAATAGGATGTCAAGAACTTACGCAATCATGATAAACTATGCTAGACACAACAGAAAACTTTCTATTTTTATGCCTCCGCAACGAAGTAGCCGGAGGCATTATGTTTTCGGGTTGTCCGTCCGTCCGTACGTACGTCCGTACGTCCGTACGTACGTACGTCCCGTTCTCGTGATCGCGTTATCTCAAGAACCGATTGACGGATTTTCACCAAACTTGGGTCATGTATGTATCTTGGGGTGCCAATGATCTGATTAGATTTTGGGGTCATGAGGTCAAAGGTCAAAGGTCACAGAGCTCATTATATATGCAAAAATAGCTTGTGATCGCGTTATCTCAAGAAGGGATTGACAGATTCTGACCAAACTTGGTACATGTATGTATCTTGGGGGGCCGATGATCTGATTAGATTTTGGGGTCATGAGGTCAAAGGTCAAAGGTCACAGAGCTCATTATATATGCAAAAATAGCTCGTGATCGAGTTATCTCAAGAAGGGATTGACAGATTCTGACCAAACTTGGTACATGTATGTATCTTGGGGGGCCGATGATCTGATTAGATTTTGGGGTCATGAGGTCAAAGGTCAAAGGTCACAGAGCTCATTATATATGCAAAAATAGCTTGTGATCGCGTTATCTCAAGAAGGGATTGACAGATTCTGACCAAACTTGGTACATGTATGTTCCTTGGAGAGCCAATGAACTGATTAGATTTTGGGGGTCATGAGGTCAAAGGTCACAGGGCACTTATAGGTCATAATTGTGATACGTCAAGATCTAAAAGACAGAGTACCATCAAAATTTAGTTGACAGAATTAATTCTGTGTACATGTTGATTTGGGCTTGATATGAATAAATTGCGTAATGGCGGAGGCATCATTTTCGACTGCGCGCAGTCGAAGATCCATCTAGTTATCTTTAATTTAGTGCAATTCAGAGCAATTTTGGGCAATTTTGCCATCTAAAGTGGGCTGTGACTTTTGACTAATGCTGTAACCGATCATCGGATCGGCATGCCGATCCCGATCCGATCATGGTTGATCGGATCATTTTTGTTAATTTCCGATCATGCAGGAAAAATTCGGAAAAAAAATCGGATCGGCAAAAAAATTTAAAAAATAAAATTAATTAATTAATTAAAAAACAAATTTTTTTTTTTTCTTTGAAAAATGATCCCCGAAAAACATATTTTGGGAATATAAATTAATACCAAAGCAACATATTATATCCATATGAATAAGCCCAAGGTAATCTTGTATGGTTATGCTTTCATTTAAAACTGATTACCTCTCCTTTCACAAATCTCCTTTTGCGCCGATTCTGAGCTTAGTCCCATGTGATTCTGAAAGGTTACGGCAAATTGATCACATGGGACTAAGCTCAGAATCGGCGTGATTACTTTTGTAAAGGAAGAGGTAATCAGTTTGAAATTAAAGCATACCCGTACAAGATTACCTTGGGCTTATTAATATGGATATATGTTGCTTTGGTATTAATTTATATTCCCAAAATATGTTTTTAGGGATCATTTTTTTTTTTTTTTTACCGATCCGATCCGATTGCTGCGATCCGATTTTCATCGATCAAATTTTGCCGATCCGATCAAACGATCCGATCATCAAGGTCAGTTACAGCACTAACTACTTTTGACCTCATGTCATGGTCCCCAAATCTAATATACTACTAAAAAAAAAGTTAAGGATCACTTTTTTCTTAACTTGCATTTTTTCCAAGCTATGAGTGAGGTCTTACCTAGTTCTTTCATTTTTTGTTTGACTAGATGGTGTCCTCATCGGAATTTTAAAAAATGATGCAAGAGACATTATGCAACAACTGAACCACATGTGATATTGATTACAGTGTGTTTGAGGTCATTCAGGAGTAAAATATGTCATTTTAAAATTATACACAAAATAAAAAGTGATCCTTAACTTTTTTTTAGTAGTGTATGTTCATTAACTGCAATTCTACTGGTCTCTGCTTAATGGGGTAAGTTAAAGGGGTAGGATTTGACCAAAAATGTCTTATATTTCTTGGGGAAATTGTCCCCATTAATTAGACACACCTGTTAGCCCATCGAGGACGAGAGCTATTTTAAGGCAAAATTTATTTTCCTCTAAAAATTGGCTTCTAGTGTTTTTGTCTACCTTTTAATGACATAAAAATAGGTGGACAATATTTAGTCATTACAATTTAAGACAAATATGAAGTGACTTTGCCCAAATTTGCCAATTTGAACGCTAAAATCTGTGTTAAAAATATCACAATGTGTTGCCAATTTAAGGATTTTCCTAAATTATAGCTATCTACGCAATAATAAAAATCATTAACAAATAACTAAAGCAGGAGTAACAAAATAGGGCTCTAAAAAAATAGAGAAATGTATGCTCTTTCTCCTTGTATACTTCATATAACTGTTTATCTTCTTGCTGAAGTGCAGGACCTACCAACCCACAAATATATGTGTGACACCGTCCTTGATGGGAACGGTAAATATACTCTGCAAAAGCCTACCCAATTAACTTATTTCAAACATATTGGGAAACTGAACAGAAATATAGCATAAAAAGAAAATAGGGTTTCGCCAGGATTCAAACCCGAGGCCTCTGAAGAATACTGACTGTACCAAGTTTGATATTGATCTGTTAACATGGTTAAAGGGCTCTAAGATATCATAGGAGCATTTCACACATGACAGGAGCTGGGATATTTGACCTCATGACCCCAAAATCAATTCACTTTGCCTTACTAACTATGTCTTGTGTAGCCAACCATGATAGCCAGATAGTATGTTTAACAAAATTTAAGTTGGAGATGACAGTTGTCAATTTTTGTTAGCATAAATAATTCTGAATGCAGAATAGATTTCAAAAGATTTTCCCAAAGAAATAAATGTCAGACTTGTTAATGTTTTTTTTCTTTCCATTGACATTGTTTATGGAATTATGCCCAGACTTGGCATGCACATGACTAAAATAAATAGAACCGATGTTCTAATTTCTATACAAATTTTAAAGTCTAAACTAGCTAAGCATCAGTTCTTTTAAAAGTTTTAGTCATGCATGCCAAGTCGTGGGCACGTGTTGGTAGAAAATGCCACGACGCGATGTCATTCATGCCTGGGCTAATTTTTAATAATTTTAATTTTTATGGCAAATTGAATTTCAAAACTCCACAAAACTAAAACTAAGTAAAGTAAAACTGAAGCCTAAAGCCTTTAAAAAATTAAAGTAGGCATCGTCATTCGGCGTTACATGGCGCGCGCACATGGACCATATTTTTGTACACGTAGTTTGCGCGATATTTGGCTGTGGGCAATGCAACTTCGCTATTGCAAGGGTGGAGGATATACTATTTTTCCCAATGTAATGCGGTCTTATAGCTGACTGAACCACGTATTATGCATGTGAAGTATACACAAGAGGTACTAGTAACAATCATACTTTATAGATCCGGTTCGTGTTTTGAATCCAGAAACTTTTTTTGCCGCATTTTCGCAGTGAACTTTGTTGAAATCTCGAATTTTAGAGCAATCGGCAGTATTTCGCAATTTGGAAAATTGTATTTTTGGAAAATTCAGGTGTTTTTACAATATATTCTCGGAAGTTTTTTCCGCCTCAAGCTGTCTCACATATTCATTTCAACGCACAAACCGGGGGTTGTGGGGCCTTTATTTGTTGATTTTAGCCCTCGTTCGCCGCTGCGATACGCCGCCGCGTGTGCTGCATGCCGCGCGATCGGGTATTAAAATTGCGAGCGACAGCGGTGGGGCTCGCACGCGAAAGGTAAGCTCGCAGCGCAGCGCGCCATAAAACGAATGGCAAAAATGGTGACACAACAAATGGTTAAAATACCATATTTTGGCCAAATATCAAGCTTTTTTTTTCTTTTTCTAAGGGCATTAATGATTTACATTAGTTAAGTCCTAACTGTGATCAGCCCTGTGCATAGCACAGGGCTGTGACGCGACGTCGCTCAAAATCTTGGGGGTACATTTTTGTAGATGTGCGACGAGGTAAAAAATCGCCTTTACTTACAAAATTATTTGAATTTGTTTCGCTCCGAATTACCTTTAGTTATTGAAGTTATCGTACATTGCATATAGTGCTGTAACTGACCTTGATGATCGGATCGGTTGATCGGATCGGCAAAATTTTATCGATCATCGAAATCGGACCGGATGATCGGCTAATAAAAAAAAAGTAAAAAAATAAAAAAAGTATAAAAAATATTTTAAAAAAAAAAAAAAAAAAAAAATCTGTTTTTTTTTCTTTGGAAAATGATCCCAAAAAACATATTTTGGGAAAATAAATGAATACCAAAGCAACATATATCCATATGAATAAGCCCAAGGTAATCTTGAATGGGTATGCTTTCATTTCAAACTGATTACCTCTCCTTTTACAAAATTACTCACGGCGATTCTGAAAGGTTACGCCAAATTAATCACATGGGACTGAGCACAACTACTGCAGAGTCTCAGTGCTTGGCATGGCATGAGTATAGCGTCTTCATAATTAATGAAGACGCTATACGCATGCCAAGAACTTAGACTCTGCAGTTGAGCACACTGCAGAGTCTAAGTGCTTGGCATGCGTAAGACGCTATACTCATGCCATGCCAAGCACTTATGCTGGAATTCTCATGGAGACCTTTTTTTAGCACAGTGCTAAATCGCGTCGTTTCGCGTCGTTTTACGTCAGAAGTAGGTTAAATTTAACCCACTGTTTTATGGAAAGCCGGGTAGTTACTCCTTTGCCACCATAGTCTCCATTGGCGCTTATCCTATTTTTTTCCCATTCAATTAGCGCTTTCTACACTCGATTTTGACAGCGGAAGTTTGGAGGTTTCCACGCAAGTTGAGTCCATGTTATTTATGTGAAAAGTCAAATAAATCTGGCAAAATCAACGATTATTGTCAAGTTTCTACACACTTTTTTCATACTTTCTTCCAGCCAGTTATGCGTAAAAATACGATCAGGCGCAATGGTCTATTCATAGGTTTTGTGTTGCGTTTATGAAGGATGAGAGCGCATATCTAGTACAAGCGCGCATTTATAAATAAATGTGCATTGTTTGCAGTGTGGCGCTCCATAAAAATTTAACCCGGGCTAAATTTAACCTTTTGATGAGAATTCCACCCTTAGACTCTGCAGTAATTGTGCTCAGTCCCATGTGATTAATTTGGCGTAATATACCCATACAAGATTAACTTGGGCTTATTCATATGGATATGTTGCTTTGGTATTCATTTATTTTCCCAAAATATGTTGTTATTTTTTTTTTTCCGATCCGATTCCAATCTTCCGATTTTTTCTGCATGATCGGAAATCGGCAAAAACGCTCCGATCAACCATGATCGGATCGGGATCGGCATGCCGATCCGATGATCGGTTACAGCATTAATTGCATATAATTTGCTAAAAAAGAAGGATAACTTACCTCAAATTGATGATTTATTACGGTAGTCCTGGTTATAGTGCTGTAACCGATCATCGGATCGGCATGCCGATCACGATCCGATCATACATGATCGGACCGTTTTTGCCGATTTCCGATCATGCAGAAAAAATCGGAAGATCGGATCGGCAAAAAAAAAAAAAAAAAAAAAAAAAAAAATCCGTTTTTTTTTCTTTGGAAAATGATCCCCAAAAACATATTTTTGGAATATAAATGAATACCAAAGCAACATATATCCATATTAATAAGCCCAAGGTAATCTTGTATGGGTATGCTTTCATTTAAAACTGATTACCTCTCCTTTTACAAAATTATTCGCGCCGATTTTGAGCTTAGTCCCATGTGTTTCTGAAAGGTTACGCCAAATTAATCACATAGGACTAAGCTCAAAATCGGCGTGAGTAATTTTGTAAAAGAAGAGGTAATCAGTTTGAAATGAAAGCATACCCGTACAAGATTACCTTGGGCTTATTAATATGGATATATGTTGCTTTGGTATTCATTTATATTCCCAAATTGTGTTTTTTGGGGATCATTTTCCAAAGAAAAAAAAAAACGATTTTTTTTTTTTTTTTTTTTTTTTTTTTTTATAGCCGATCATCCGATCCCGATCATCGATCCGATTTCGAAGATCGATACAATTTTGCCGATCCGATCAAACGATCCGATCATCAAGGTCAGTTACAGCACTACCTGGTTAGAATCCGGCTTTGTCTTTGACCGATCGCACGAGCGGAATATCGAATACCTCTATCCTAGCTATCGATATCCCAGCGCAGCATACGCTATGCATTGCCGACGAGTTTTGAGGTGACGTCATCATTGCAGCGATCAAAGACAAAGCCGGATTCTAACCAGGACTACCATAATAAATCATCAATTTGAGGTAAGTTATCCTTCTTTTTTAGCAAATTATATGCAATGTACGATAACTTCAATAATTAGTAAAGGTACTTCAGAGCGAAACAAATTAAAATAATTTTGACGTAAAGGCAATTTTTTACCTCGTCGCACATCTACCCCCAAGATTTTGAGCGACGTCGCGGCCAGGCGCCGTACTTCGCACGGCGCCTGGTTAGGTTAGGTAAGTCCCAACCCATTGAATATCATTTGCATTAATTTTGTGCAATTTTAATTTGGTGATGCCTAATTAAAAATAATCATTTAAAATTAAAGAAAGAGTATTTTTTCATCTTTTTCATAACTCCGCCTTCATGGCCTTCGGCTTCAGATTAGTAGTTGGCACCTCATATTCTGGTAACTGTTATTTCATTTCTGGAAGGGGTCAATGTACCAATGATTTGTAATTTTGTACCATCCAATTATCAGATTTTCCCCCTGGCCCTGGCCTGGCTGGACAGAAGTGATGGCATGGACATGCATGGTCGTGTGCCGCGGCTGAGCTAGCTGCGGCCGCCGCGCGCGCCGGGCGCCTCGGCGGCCAGCCATGCAGCCTGGGCTGGCCATGCCGTACACATTCACTCCACACACACACACACACACACACACACACAAAACACAAGGGGAGCAATGGCCATATGGCTATGCTGATACTGCACAGTTTCGGTTGCCCCGTGCATAACTCCTTGGCATAACGCATGCATGCAGTGCAGTGCAGTGCAGACCGGTGTTGTAAAATTCGGCAACAAAGCACAAACGTTCTGAAAAACCGAACAAAATTAGACAGAAAATCTCACCAATTGGGATATTTTTCTAGCACGAAATATACATCTAGTGAATCTACAACATTTCAAAATGAGTCTGAAAGAGGAAATCAACTACAATTTGCAATACTTACAGTATTGATGGAGCAGAAATGTAGAATTTACGGCCAAATTGCGATGTGTGGAAAGTGAGAATCGAGCAGTTGTGCTCACCATACATCGATGCTGTTATTAATAATGGAATGGTCCAATTCAGTAACCTCTAATTGATTGGTTATTTTAATATGACATTCTGCAATCGTTCAACCAATTTGAATGTTTATACTTTGCTTTGATCTTTTAAAAATAATATTAATTTTATTTGGATACATAATTTAGTTAACATTTTTAGTTTAGACAAAACTTGTTGACTACTGCAAACAAAAAGAGGTTTAATCCAGCTCGTATCAGCCAATCAAAACGCGGCTCTTTTACCACTTTCAACACATGCAGCGCATGGCACGGGGAAATATAAACCAATCATTAGTCAAGTTACATATGACGTCAGTGACCCAGCCTGACGATGGTTTGCGCATGCCTGGTATGATTTAGGTCTTTCTGCAATAATCATCGTTTTCTATGACTAAAATAAATTGGGGTGGATATAGTGGCGTAGCTACAGGGGGTACTGGTGATTGGGTGCACGTGCCCAAATATTTTGACAAAAATACAAAAATGCATACATAATAATAATAGAAAAACATTATTTTGAAATAGACAGAGAAATATTAGTGTGCCTTCAATAATTCACCTGACCCCCACCCCCAGTCCCCACAAATCTGTCTGAACACGCTACGCCACTTGGTGGGTGGTGGTGGTGGTGGGAGTGGGAGTGTTATGTCAAGAAGGTTTAATTAATTTACCTCCTTGGTTATGTGAAATCTAAAATCTGTGCCCGTAGGCCTACACGAAAAAGCATGCCGAAGGCCCCTGGTGCCCCCCCCCCCCCCCCCCCCACCCCCACAACCAATGAAAACATAAAATAAACATAGCTTAGAGCTATACGCTGTTCACACTTTGCAAGGTATTATATAAAAGAACATACCATAAGAGCAAGTCTGCTAACTCATTGCATTTACTTTGTATATGCATGGTTATGACTATCCGGTGGATAGTTAAAAATCCAAACACTTTAAAGGGGTAGTACAGTTTTGGTATTAGCTGAGCTTTAGTAACCAAAACCTGCACAATAAAATTATAACTCCAGCATGCTCGAAAGGTATAGAAAATTACAAACGATCGCGACTAAGTAAAAGACCTGTAGTGTTATCATTCAAAAAGACCCATTAAAACACAAATGGGCGCCCTCTAATAAAGCATGGGTTTCAACCATTTTTCATACAAAATTTTGCATGTGATGTTTTGTTGTACTAATGATTGAATGGAGAGATAATCAACAACTATTTGAAAAGCTCTTTTGAAAATCTTTGAAAAAGTGTAAGCATTTTTTTTATTTTATTTAAAAAAAATCATCGAATAAATCTCGGCCCCAGATTTATTACGATCATATATATTTATTGATATTTCAGCCGTTTCTGAACCGATTTTGAACAAATAACGTTTATTCTGCCATTAACATTGTATGCTCTTTCAAATTCTACACTCAGTTTTTCATTATCTCACCAAAACAAAATATTTCGTGCAGCGCCCTCTATACCAAAACTGAACTACCCATTTAATCGAAAAAAAGGTATGACAGAACCGCTAGAGTTCCAAGTAAGTTTTGAGGATTTTGACAATGTTATTTAATACATGGATTCAGATTTCAGAATATAAAATAAATGAACCCTGTATGTAAGAGTCAGGCGATTTTTAAAACTTGCATTCTTTGAAGTCTTTATCAATGTGTTTTTTTTTTGTTAAGTCACCAACTAGACCATGTAGCCTATATCGTGGCTTGGAACGTTTTACTGAACTTGAAGATGCCTGCATGCAAAATACCGACACGATCTTTAACTGTGAATTCACGGTTTATTACCTCCTCCCCCCCCCCCCCCCCCCCCTCCCCCCACCCCAAACAAAAACAAAAACACACACAACAACAACAACAACAACAACAACAAAATTAACAAACAAAGCAAATAAGGTATGACGTCACCTCTTTGTTATAGTCACGTATAATGTAATGTCCAGTATTGGGCCCTATACCAATAATGGTTAAATTTACTGATGAATTAACTTATCATGGGTAAACAATCAATCGTAAGTTTTTTAGATACTCAATATTGCAAAGAGAATTCTAGAGAATGAATGGTTATGTGCATGACTTTGTCTGTCTGCATAAATTACTGAAGGTGATATTTGGACCACTGTGTAGAGTGTAGACGAATATTTAATTACAAAACAGAGGCGTTGTCTCGAACTTGATGATGTCATTACATGACGAGAGTGGTATATCCCTCTACGATGACACTTAATTTTGTCCCTGCGCGAGTCATTTGCTCCTGATACTTGTTTTGTGACTCGGGGCACTCCAACCCCCCCCCCCCCCCCCCCAAAAAAAGGGGGGGGGCATTGGGGGCACGTACCCCCTCCCCCCAAATGATATGAAGACAAAAAACAATAGGAGACATATAAGGGGACATTTTTTTTTAACAAACAGTGCCCCCAATAATTGTGCGTGCCCCCCCCCCCCCCCCCAAAAAAAAAAAAAAAAAAATCAGTCCGACCACGCCACGCAACTGCCCCAACCCCTTCTTTTGTTCATGGCATATTTATCATGTACATGTATATTGAAGATTTAATCATCATTTAAAATGTTGGATGTATGATTTTCCATGAAACCCACGTTTCTCCGTGGACTATTTGTCCAAAATATATGTTTTCTATACCATTCATGTGTCATTGAATCATAACTAGTTTTTAAAGGGATCTTGTATGAATTGTAACTTTGTTGACATGTGCAAAAAGTGATGAATGGTGGATACAATGGCCCGTATTCACAAAGGAGGTTTGTACAGTCCATGGTCTAAACCCCGGTTTACATCTATGGAATGCCATTGTAAACTGATGGAGAGAGAATGTAAATTCCTTACTTGTTAACAATGTTGAT
This sequence comes from Echinarachnius parma, assembly GCA_037951105.1. Taxonomy (NCBI): domain Eukaryota; kingdom Metazoa; phylum Echinodermata; class Echinoidea; order Clypeasteroida; family Echinarachniidae; genus Echinarachnius; species Echinarachnius parma. The sequence continues at coordinate 126,309 of JBAMJV010006602.1, forward strand.
GGTACACATTCTCTCTCCATCAGTTTACAATTGGCATTCCATAGATGTAAACCGGGGTTTAGACCATGGACTGTACAAACCTCCTTTGTGAATACGGGCCAATGTGTCTGTGATCTGATTGTGTCCACTGAGTAATGCATGACAATGCATTCATGTTAAATTGATATAATATGGCCAAGTAATGAATAGGATCGAAAATGCAAAGCTATATTCCGCAAAATCATACACCGACTTTGTACACAGTTATAACTTTCCATGGATAATTCAAATTCCGAACACTTCAATAGCTTTGCAAAGAAAGGGGAATTCGAAAAAGCGAAACACGTTCCATGCTTCTATTGGTACTACAAATACAATGAGGTGTGTGAGAATTGCTACAGTTCCAACTTGGTACTTCCAAGTAAGTTTGGAGGATTTTGACAACTTCCATTTGAGAGGCATAATGTTGTCATAATAATGATGGCCTTGTAACTTGTAACTGGTGTATATTGTGTTTTAACGAAAAAGAAAAAAACATGTCTACAAATTTACCTATAAAACGTTTTCTTTTATTTTCATGTATTTCTTTCTTTAAAAAGCCTAATATTCTTGTTTTATTGGCTGAAACTGCGCTAGTTTTATGACGGGGATTAAAGGGGTAGTACAGTTTTGGTAAGGCTGAACTTCAGTAACCAAACCTGGACAGTAACATTATAAACTAATAGTTATAACTCCACCATGCTCGAAATGTATACAAAATTACAAACGACTAAGTAAAAAGCCCGTTACCATTAAAAAAAGAGCCATTCAAACACAAGAGGGCGCTTTCTAAAAAGGCATTGGTTTCAACCATTTTTCATACAAAATCATGCATGTGATGTTTTATTGAAATAATGATCAAATAGAAAGATCATCAACAACTATTTTAAAAACGCTTTTGAAAATGTTTGAAAAAGTGCAAGCATTTTTTTTTTTTTTTTTTTTAAATCATCTAATTATTTGGGCCCCGAATAATTATAAGATCAGATATATTTATTGATATTTCAGCCTTGGTCGATTTTGACCAAATAAAGTTTATTCTGCCATTAAAATTGCATGTTCATTCAAATTCGACACTCAGTTTTTCATTACCTCACAAAATAATTGTGATGTGCAGCGCCCTCTCTACCAAAACTAAACTACCCCGTTAAGGGGGTAGTTAAGGGGATAGTATAGAGGGCGCTACATAAACTAATTTTGTTGTGAGTTAATGAAAAACTGAGTGTCAACTTGAAAGAGCATACAATTTTAATGACAGAATAAACTTTATTTTATCAAAATCGGTTCAGAAATGGCTGAAATATCCATAAACATAACCATTTGTAATATTTGTGGGGCCCCACAAAATAATATTCGATACTTTTGAACAGCGGTAAACATTTTTTTTTTAATGCTTCCTCTTTTCAAAAATTTACAAAACCGGTTTTTAAATAGTGGTTGATTATCTCTCTATCTAATCACTATTTCAACAAAAAATCACATGCATGCACAATATTTTAATTAAAATGGTTGAAACCAATTATTTTTTTAGAGAGCGCCCCTTTTAAGTTTTAACAGCTCTTTTTAATGATAATAGCGCTTTTTACTTAGTCGTTTGTAATGTTTTATTCCTTTCGGGATGCATGATGGAGTTATAACTATTAGTTTGTAATGTAATGGTGCAGGTTTTGGTTACTTAAAATCAATTTGACCCAAACTGTACTCTCTTTCACCAAAACTCAACTATCCCTTTAAAACATAATAGAGGTAGTCTTTCCTAGGAATGGGATAATGAATGCACTTGGTCTTTAATTGGGGTAGGATTATAAAGATATAAACTTGGCTTTATATAAGTGCATCTCAAACTAAGTATATACAGATGACTGAGATGAGGGTACTTTATAATTAACTGGGTTTTGGAATACCACTATACAACAATACCTGTATGGCTTTCGATTTATGCGAGGCTATATACCCATTTTGTTTTTAATGGAAAATTGAAAAGTCGTACTCGTATGATACTCTATAAAATTTGTTGAAATCATCCTGGTTTTATTGATTTGATAAAAACGCACCATTATTTCAGCATATACATGTCATACAAACGTCAATGTACATTAATATTTCAGTACCGTAATACAATTATATCCAATCGTATATTATTGCAACGACATAAGAAGATCCAGTTGAACATAAGAAGATCCAGTTGGACAGATACTAACAATTACATTGAAAATTACAATATACAAAAAATATATAATTTGAAATGTCTTACAACTAACAAAGAAAGTGGGATTGCATATATTATTGTAAGGCAAGGCAATTAGTAGATACATGTATTTATATTTTTAAATAAATGGTTTTAAACGTATCGATGGTATTTTACCGTATGCGATAATAAATGTTAACTTTTATTGCGTTTGTCAATGATCACTAGTTATACAATGTATCATTGTTCATAAAGATCTTCACCTCAATTTAGATCCCATACGGTATTTCAGTATATTCAATATTTTAGTTGTTTATTTACGTAAATCAAAATCTTATACTTATTGCAACTAAAGTTAAACTAAACTATCAAGTTGGACTATTGCTACAAATTCTATTGCCATTATATTGCAAAAATCAATAATATCCAACTAATTCCACTGAAGCATTTTACCTGGACATTAATCTGAAATATCTCATAATAAACATAAAAAGCGGGTTCGCATATGAAAATGCAAAGTCAGTATAGTAATACCATTTTTTATATATTTATATAGCGCCTAATATGATACAATATCATCTCTAAGCAGGGGCGTCGATCCTGGGGGGGGGGGGGGGGGGCAGGGGAGGCGGTGGCCCCCCCCCCCAATGAAAATATTGGGGGGCGAACATATCATTTCACCCCCCCCCCCCCCCCCCATAATTCCGAAAAATGAGGAAGACAAAATCGAGTGATATAATGCCAAAGAGGGGAAAGACACATTTATCAATAATCCAATCTTCAAATAGCTGTGTTTTTTTTAGTTTGAAAAGGACTGTAAATCTCTTTTTTTGCCGCGCGCTTCGTGCGCATACAGTTTCTCATATTGCAAGTTTCATTTCGGTTGCGGGAACTCACCTTTCGAAAATGTGTTGGCAGTGTAAATTCTCAAACGCACACCTCAAACGAAGTTTATTAAACCCTCATCTATAGCACACCGTCACAGAAAATAAAATAATCTTAAATAATATATCTTTCAGTCAATTCGGTCCATATGCGCTGAACGCAAATCAAATTGGAATAATCATGTTCAAATTTCGCCCCCCCCCCCACTCCGCCCCACTCGCAAAAACGGATCGACGCCTCTGTCTCTAAGATATTAACCCCGGTCATATAGGATACAATGCCAGCCCGCACACAATGTGTGCACCATCTCCACTCACTGGGAGCATTCCTTCCAAGCGGCTCATGGGCATTGAGAAGATCATTCACATAAAGGCTTTCACCTCCTATCGGGTCCCCATTTATCGTGGTTCGTTTGGGAATCGAAACAACAACTTTTATTGATTATTATTAAACTTTTTATTGATAACAAAAAATCTATGCATGCACATGTACAAAGTTATGACAAATATTAGAGTCCAGCCTACACATACATTGTATTTGTGATGGCTATTTCTATCAAGTGTACCATATAGCAACCACAACAAATGAAAACTTGACTGATAATCAACTGTAAATCGTAAGGTATGAATTACTATTTCCAAGCGCGCATATTCGATCTCGAGGGTCTATATTATAATTACAGACTATAACTTGACTACCTGGGTAGATCCTATATAGGATTAACAGCTAATTTAAAAGTGATTGAAGAATTTAGCAAATTAGGCATGGTTTGCTTATTTTCAATTGGCACTCCTAACTGGAAAGTGCTATGTTCGAGTCTGGATTATTGTTTTGTGTTTATCTATCACGTGATGTTCATGTAATGGCATTGAGAATTGTCCGGCATAGCAATTAAGTATGAAAGTTCTGTTTTGACCGTGTTTTCTTATAGCTTGCGCTCCGATCTGGAATATCGCCGGATAGTTCGAGTCTGCATTAATGGCGACGTCTCGGTCCACGTTGCAGTGCGCTATATATATTGAAAATTGTCCTTTCCTTTCGTAGCAGTCTGCACTGGTTACATTTTGAGGGTGCCCAAAAGTTTCTACAATTTTGACCACGTTTTCTTAGTAGACTGCGCCTCGATCTGGAACGCATTTGGATAGTACGGGTCTGCGATGGCGTCTCGCGGGTCGCAGTTTTCTCTGTAGCTTGTGCTCGATCTGGAATGCCTTGGGATAGTTCTGGTCTGTGATAGCGGCTCGGTACATGTTGAAGGGCGCTATGTCGAAGGTGGTCTTTCCCTCCGTAGCAAGCTGGGTCAGGATCTGTCCAAGGACCGCTGGCGAATCTGTGAGGATGACATTAATTGAAAACGTAATATATCTCTTCTATTACTTTTCTATTCTAAGGTGATAGTAGGCCTACTATGTGGTTGGAGGAAAAATCGCACAATTTTTTCGTTTCATATGAAACATGAGAGCATACATAAAGATGATGCACGACTCGCTCAATTCGTGTTTCGCGCACTCCCCCCCCCCCCCCCCCCCGCCCTTAAAAAATACAAATATCATTACACAACTGACGACAAACTTGATACAAACCCACTGGCAAGAAAAAAAAGTATAACGAATAAGAACACATTTGAACAAGGCCCCCCCCCCCCCCCCCCCCCTGCTCTCTATTTCTCCCTCAAAATAAGTTTTCTCCACTTAGCGTCCTAGAATTCGATTGTGTTTCCAAAATATTCAACAATTTTGCCTGAATATAATGTATGTAGTGCGTTTTTTTTATACCTCGGGGGGTGAGGTCCCAATTAATGCAGCCCTCACCTCATAGGGCATTGACTTACTTGTACGCGTGCCCTGCACCGCAGCAGAATATAACATCAGGGTGCCCAGTCTTGCGGCAGTTGTCAATCACGAAGTTCCGGTCTGGGGTCATAGCATAGAGACATGTCTTGGTGTACAGAATGGGTCCGAGTGCCTATATAATGTAGGGTGCGTAGAAGATAACGATTTGAATTAGAAGAACAACATAATTAAAAGTCGTCGATGTAACAGAAGAATAAGGACAACTATGTCATGGTCATTTAGGAAGACTCTTGTAACAAATATATAGTAGGTTCATGGTATAATTGTGATGAACGATAGCCTACGTGTAGGCATACGCCTATTTGCCGCTGAAGGTTCTATTTAGGCGATGAATTAATTCAATCTTCAGTTTATAATGTTATAGATTTTACAGGTTGCAGGACATTACACAACATTACCATAACAGCAAGTTGCCATTTAAGTCATCAAATTGGTCCTACAAATTAGATTAAGAAGGGTTTTAGTTTAGGACTTTGCTTCAATAGTTAGATTGGATAGAATATTTACTTAAAAGTGTGAAGTATTTTATTACGCATGATAAAGAATTTTAGGTAACGTAATGATATATTACTTGAGTTGGATAATAAACGATTCTTGCCTAAATTCGTACAATTAATGGATTGTAAACTCACCCTGGGACAGTGCTTGGCAATAAATTCGGTCGATCTCTTTTCTCGAACGGGATCCGCTTCGTAGGTCCTCGTTTCGGGACTAACTTCTGGTCCTACCGCGTCGATCCCAATCTTAAACCCAGTGTTTCCATGTATGGGAATAGTGTAGAAGAGAGAGTCCTCAAAGAAGCAAAAGACCGGGCATCTATTGAACAAGGAGAAAGAATTCAATATTAATTTATTACTAGGGGACTCAACGGACTTTGGTAGTTTCTGGTGGGCTGATACGGGGATCGAGAGATAAAAGATTAAGCATTTTGTTTGGTTTTGTGATGCGTTTATCATCTTTAATAATTAAAGATTGTAAGAAGACGTATATATATTAAACAAAAAAGATATGGCCAAGTTTCGAGATCCTCGATTAGGGCTAACCAAGACAGTTAGTTCTACAGGGTACAGAACAAGAAAGGGGGAAATATAGGAAGGCGGAGGAAGGGATGGGAAGATAACATAACATAATGGACAGGCATATGGAAGTGAAAGACAGATAATTATTTGCCAAGCTACTGGTGGCGCCCATTACGGTTCGGGATGTGTGAGGTCATGAGGTGGAATAATGGCAATTACACTGATACAAAAATAGTCAATGATATGAACTGCAAATATTATTTACGTATATATTTGTTTGTTGATATAAAATGGTAAATCTTCACGAGATTAATGAAATAATCAATTGTAACAGTTCCCCAAGACAAGATTTCTTAAATCTTAGCGAATCGTTATGGAAATAATGTATTGAAAACAGTTAAACAAGAAAACAATTGTGTTTTACCTATCTTTGGAGAATTCCTTCATGTTCGGAGTAGCAAAGTAGGACACCTGCTCTTGCGTGACGGTCAGTGGTATATGGACCCCGACGGATGTCAGAACATCATTCATCCAGGCCCCGGCAGTTACGATTACCTTCTTACAGAGGAAGTAACCGTAGTTCGTACAGACCTAGAGTCAAACAATATTAAAGAAACACTAATTATGTTTGAATCTCTTTATAGGTCGGGATTGGGTGTGACTTGTTCCAATGTGACGGTCAAGGCCATGGTGTACTGAACCCAACGGTTGTCAGAACATCATCCATCCAGGCCCCGGCGGTAACGATTACCTTCTTACAGAGGAATATAACCGTAGCCTCATACACACCTAGAGCAAAACATATTCAATAAACATTTGTAACGTTTTAAGTTCTCTACATTTGGACTGGTACAAATATTAAAGAAACACTCGTTTGGTGTGAATCTTTTCTAGGTCAGGACTGGGTGTGAATTGTTCCAGAACTTCCAGTGTAGCGGTCAAGGGTGTGCTGATCCCAACGGATGTCAGAACATCATTCATCCAGGCCCCGGCAGTCACGATTACCTTCTTACAGAAGAAGTAATCGTAGTTCGTACAAACCTATATATTAATCAGATATAGTCTAATCAGGCAAGATAAAATCATCATAATGTATAAGTATTCACCTTGGTTAAGTTGCCTTGCTTCTCTACTTTGGTAACAATGGCATTGTCCAAGATGGTGGCTCCATGCTTCCGGGCAAGCTGTATGTGGACCGCGTTGCCCAGGGCTGCATCCACTAGCCCGGTGTCCTTCTGGTACAGCGCCACCCAGTCCGAGGTCGGGTTAAACTGGGGGAACCTTCTGCGAATGCTCTCCCCTTCAAGTCTTTCATATCTAACAAAGGAGAATAATCGGACAATTATAATCTGCAAAACAACAACATCGAACTTTTGTTAATACGAAAATTGTCTATGCACATGATAACGATAAACAAAACAATAACATCAGCCTTTAGTTAATCCATAAATAATGTCTATGCACATGATAATATGTTCCTCTAAAGATAAACAAACAACATCAAACTGTTATGCACGTGATAGGTTGGTATAAAGATAAATAAAGCGAAAAACATAAAACTTTAGTTATTCCATAAATTGTGTGCACATGGTATAATAATATTTCGTTAGCATTATTGGGGTTGAAAAGCATGCAACAATGTATCAAACATGGGTAATTCAATAAAAATGTAATGCTCCAGCCCAATGATTTCGCCCATGGATATGATTTTTCTAACATGAGGGTCTAATGTATGTTAACCAGGGGCGAAATGGGAGTGAAAGGGGGGGGGGGGCAAATGCAGGTTAAACAGGGCGCAAAATGGATGTGAAACATGGGCGTATGACTGTAATGGATGTAAAATACGGAAACACGAATACAGCTTGGGAAACACTAAACAGCCATGAACTCCGGAGACAATGCAATTTAATCATTGCCATCATAATTGCCATTAACCACAAATGTTGTTTTGTCAACATCAGAAAAATTTGACCTAGAACCCAGGGGGTGTTTCACAAAGATCCTAAGTTGAACTTTAAAAGTTGGACTTAAACAGTATGGAAAGCCGTTAGTTTCTTTGAAAACAAATTCAAACAGTCATCTTAAAAGGCATTAAATGTTGTTTCAATTCATAAATATGTTTTTTATTATCAAAGAGACTTCATGTTCTTCATGTAAAATGTATTATAAGTCTAAAATACTTGCATTTTTGCTTTTGAATATATTTTATTCCAAGGCTACAAATGGCTTACCAACTTAGCGTTCAGTTCAACCTAGGATCTTTGTAAAACACCCCAGGTCAATGAACAATAGCGTTTTTAGCCATCCCAGATGTAAAGTCTATCTGGAACTTAACGGAAATTGCGGTAAATTACCGTCCGACAAAAACATTTGCACGAACATCTCAACATCTGTGGTTTTAATATCATTAGTGTTTTATAGAATAAAAACAATTATATTAAATGGGTAGTGCAGTTTTGGTAAGGCTGAGCTTTAGTAACCAACACCAGCACAATAACATTACAAACTAATAGTTATAACTCCACCATGCTCGAAAGGTATAGAAAATTACAAACGACTAGGTAAATAGTCTGTTATCATTGAAAAAGAGCCATTAAAACACAAGAGGGCGCTCTCTAAAAAAGCATTGGTTTCAACCATTTTTCATACAAAATTATGCATGTGATGTTTTATTGAAATAATGATTAAATAGAGAGATCATCAACAACTGTCTAAAAACCTCTTGACAATTTGTGAAAAATTGTAAGCATTTTTTAAATTAAAAAAAAAAAAAATCATCAAATAAATCTGGGCCCCAGATTTATTCCGATCGGATATATTTATTGATATTTCAGTCTTTTATGAACCGATTTTGATCAAATAAAGTTTATTCTGTCATTAAAATCGTATGCTCTTTCAAATGTTACACTCAGTTTTTCATTATCTTACAAACAAAATATTTCGTGCAGCGCCCTCTATACCAAAACTGAACTAACCCCTTAAATGGATTGAACTATTATCATTGTAAACTATACCATTGTCGTAACAATACTATTGTCATCATAATGCTGTTCATTCGGTCATGATAATTGATAATTGCTAGTGACAGGGAACTTTACCAAGATTTAATTTTTTTAAATTTTTTTATAAACAATGCATAATTCAACCATAAAGGTTTTTAGTTTATTATTAATGCTGAAGTTTTATATTCTAATGACATACATTTCTTCCAATTTCGGTGAGAAGACTATATAGCTGAAAATGATAACATGATTTGCTATAATGTATATGATAAAATATATTGAGGTGTTCGTCCCATTCAGTGTGGTTCTAGTTTTTATTTGATTGTTTATCTTATTTTTTCTGTCCCGAAATCGATCACCGTTTTAAAACGCATTTGAGTTCAATCGTTTCAGTCATGTTTGATTCGTAAGAATACACTTGTCTAGCCCCGAACGTGGTTCAAATGAAAATATCGTCGTTTGAAAAGGCGAAAGGCGCCAAGTCATTGTTTGTACTTCAGAGATAATCAAGTTTAATGTTTGAAAGCCATGTAAAAACCCAATGTAGCTCTATTTGATATTATTTTGTTCAACTTTCCCCAAATTATACATCTATTAGTAATTATTTGAACATTTTACATCATGCAGAGGAAATACAAACATTAACAAAATTATAAAATTAAATTTGTGGGAAACATTCAGCTTGTTTAGTAAGTCCCTTTCGCGAAACCTCGAACCCTTGTCTTTTTCATGATACGAAATCACCAGTTGGTCGTCTAGACTATAGTCGAGAAACATACAATACACATCCCCAAGAAATATATAAACATTAATATGTTTGAAGACCGTTTCATAAACTACGAAAATGGGTCTTGAAAATGTAAGTGAAGGTAGTGATAATATTGGCATGACTCGTCTTCATCATATAGACGTCTTTTTTAGCTCTAAAAACAAATAATTACTTGGCCAATGTTATAGTGTGGAGCACTCTATTCATTCTTGTAAATATTACAAGTTCTTGTTAAATCACTAGACAAGGGAACCGGAGGCAATAACAATACCCATTTATTTTGTTAACGCGTGTGCAATTGGTCCTTTCTTTTCCTGTGTTCTTTGTCCTTTCCATTCATTCGTTTATGAAATGTTTTATTTGAAGGAAAACAAATGACTTTGTTATTATGATAAGACATCCAAGTAACCTTCAGACGAGGTAACCTTGTCAACTTCGACAATCTTTTCCACCCATCTTCATAATAGCACACGCCTTTATCTATTGGCGTAGCGAGGTCGGGCTTATTTTTGGGGCGCATGAATAATTGGGGGCGTGCACCTCATTGATTTCAGAATGTTCCCCATGTTTTATTGTTTTGCTACGCCACTGCTTATATCAGTAGCGTAACCAGTATAAAATCAGACGCGTGGTCGAGGTGTGTGTGTGGGGGGGGGGGGGGGGGGGGGAGGGGGGGTGCTAACAGGGCGTAGATTTTTAACAAGGATAGTGAAACGTGAGCCAAACTTAATATAAAGGTGTCATGCGCTAGCGCTTCTTTATTGTTTTATTTCCGGGAAGGGGGGGGGGGGGGGGGGGGTGGGCTGGGGGCGGCAACCAGTATGAGAAACAAGAATCACTGTATGAGTATATTGGCAACCCCCCCCCCCCCCTTTTTTTTCCCCTCTTAGCTAGTACGCCACTGGTCTATTCATACAAAATTTCCTCGATACACTTTCTGACAATGCAATAACAATGCATGAATAAAGATATCAATGCAATGTGGATACAATTGTATTTATACATACAGACAATGACAATTTGTTCTCAGTATCAATTCTCCCATCATATCATGACATTTACGTGATTTAGGTTATCTCTGAATTTCTGCGTGTAATCGAATTGTGAAAGGAGATTTTAAGAACTCTTTGGTGAGTGGTGAGTCATTAATCATGCGACTGAAATTTTACCCAATATGTAGCAACGGTGGAGGATCAAAATGATAACGGTCATGTGAGAATGTTCGTCAAACATACAATGGTTTTGATTTCAGCAGGATTTTACCGATAAATTAGCCCTTACGGGTGTGCAAATGATATGAGCTGTTTATGACTGCATGTGTTTTCCTCATCTTTGGTGGGAAAATCGTTAAGGAATACAGCTGCATTTGTAATACGACCCCATGATAAATATACAGGAGTATTATCAGTATGGATCTAGCCTCCACACGTTTGATATTGCTAGATAACAACAGGAATTCAAGGGTATATAAGAAGAGCGATCATCAGGTATGAAACCTATACTGTGTACGGTCTTCTATTTAAAAACCAGGTATGATTTTGACGATCTTATTTATTAAGATTATTTTCTTTATGTTTATGCATTAGATTCGGAAATTTACCAAACGAATAATTCAATCAATCGATACATAAACCAATTAACTAACCCACCGATCAATCAATCGATCGATCGAACAATCAATCAATCAATCAATCAATCAATCAATCAATCAATCAATCAATCAATCAATCAATCAATCAATCAATCAATCAATCAATCAATTCAATCAATCAATTCAATCAATCAATCATTTAATAAATCAAACAATCGTCCACCCATCAGATATTAATCAATCAATCAATCGTCCATCCAACAATCAATTACTTAATCAATCAATCAATCCATCAATATAATGCTATCAATCAATATATGAGCTGTTTATGACTGCATGTGTTTTCCTCATCTTTGGTGGGAAAATCGTTAAGGAATACAGCTGCATTTGTAATACGACCCCATGATAAATATACAGGAGTATTATCAGTTTGGATCTAGCCTCCACACGTTTGATATTGCTAGATAACAACAGGAATTCAAGGCTTATAAGAAAAGCGATCATCAAGTATGAAACCTATGCTGTGTACGGTCTTCTATTTAAAAACCAGGTATGATTTTGACGATCTTATTTATTAAGATTATTTTCTTTATGTTTATGCATTAGATTCGGAAATTTACCAAACGAATAATTCAATCAATCGATACATAAACCAATTAACTAACCCACCGATCAATCAATCGATCGATCGAACAATCAATCAATCAATCAATCAATCAATCAATCAATCAATCAATCAATCAATCAATCAATCAACCAACCAATCAATAAATCAATCACTTCATCCATCCATCAATCAATCAATCAATCAATCAATAAATAAATCAATCAATCAATCAATCAATCAATTCAATCAATCAATCAATCATTTAATAAATCAAACAATCGTCCACCCATCAGATATTAATCAATCAATCAATCGTCCATCCAACAATCAATTAATTAATCAATCAATCAATCAATATAATGCTGTCAATCAATTAATCGATCAAATGTTAATGATATGAGCTGTTTATGACTGCATATGTGTTTTCCTCATCTTTGGTGGGAAAATCGTTAAGGAATACAGCTGCATTTGTAATACGACCCCATGATAAATATACAGGAGTATTATCAGTATGGATCTAGCCTCCACACGTTTGATATTGCTAGATAACAACAGGAATTCAAGGCTTATAAGTAAAGCGATCATCAGGTATGAAACCTATACTGTGTACGGTCTTCTATTTAAAAACCAGGTATGATTTTGACGATCTTATTTATTAAGATTATTTTCTTTATGTTTATGCATTAGATTCGGAAATTTACCAAACGAATTAATCAATCAATCGATACATAAACCAATTAACTAACCCACCGATCAATCAATCGATCGATCGAACAATCAATCAATCAATCAATCAATCAATCAATAAATCAATCAATCAATCAATCAATCAATTCAATCAATCAATCAATCATTTAATACATCAAACAATCGTCCACCCATCAGATATTAATCAATCAATCAATCGTCCATCCAACAATCAATTAATTAATCAATCAATCAATCAATATAATGCTGTCAATCAATTAATCGATCAAATGTTAATGATATGAGCTGTTTATGACTGCATGTGTTTTCCTCATCTTTGGTGGGAAAATCGTTAAGGAATACAGCTGCATTTGTAATACGACCCCATGATAAATATACAGGAGTATTATCAGTATGGATCTAGCCTCCACACGTTTGATATTGCTAGATAACAACAGGAATTCAAGGCTTATAAGTAAAGCGATCATCAGGTATGAAACCTATACTGTGTACGGTCTTCTATTTAAAAACCAGGTATGATTTTGACGATCTTATTTATTAAGATTATTTTCTTTATGTTTATGCATTAGATTCGGAAATTTACCAAACGAATTAATCAATCAATCGATACATAAACCAATTAACTAACCCACCGATCAATCAATCGATCGATCGAACAATCAATCAATCAATCAATCAATCAACCAATCAATCACTCGATAAATAAATCACAATTAATCATTCGATAAATAAATCACAAGTAATCATTCCATCAATCAATCAATCAATCAATCAATCAATCAATCAATCAATCAATCAATCGTCCATCCATCCATCCATCCATTAATCAATCATCAATCAGTCGTTAAATCATCAATCAACCAACCAACTCAACCACAAATAACAAAGTGCTTATCTTAGCTCACTTACGGGACATTTTGGCTGTCCATGGCCGACGAGAATTGTTCAAGCGAGCGGTAACCATCTGTGCCCTTCAGAGCTGTGTCGATGCCACCAGTTTTATAAACAAGTTGAATTCCGGACTCTTTCTCCGCTGCTGACCATGCTTCGTATGATCCTTTGATCAACGGAATGTAGTCGGCGTTATGATAGGCAAGCCGTCTATATAAAAGATACACAAATATATCAACATTATTTAACAAAAAAGACATTCAATTACGAAATGCCTATAAACAGTTTTGATTACGCATAAGAAATAAAAGACGATGTAATATATAGTAATAGTTTAATTACGTCTTATAGTAACAGATTATGGCTATTATTTTGCACTTTTTGTGTGGATCTCTAAATTACTGTAGAATTTATCAAATCAGCCACCATATTCCACCTTTATATGATATGATACACCGAATTCAATATAACAGTATTATACATACATGAACAAAGTAAATCACTCGGTCAATAGCAGAATGCTATCTATTTACCAAATATATATGTGATCGTTAATATTCGACTATTCGATGTTCTTTCACTAAAGAAGAATTTAAGACAATATTCATGGTTCATAATATGATGTTATCTGACATACAGGGTGGCCCAGAAGGGATGCAACACCTACGATCGTTAATTTCATCGACACCATAGACCAAATGTCATTGTTTTTTGTTTGATTGGGTAGAACATTCTTTTTCCAACAAAATGATACCATAAGCATTGATTTTGGGTAAGGCGTTTGGATCCTAGGGCTATATTTCTGAGGCAATGTCGTTTCCTAAATTTGCTACTTTTTCGTATCCAGCGATCCTCTGCACACTGAGACATTCTCGCCCCACGGCCTGCCATAGAATTAGCTGTACAGAAGAGCCGCATGACTGCTCTCCCTTTGTAAGGAAGACAATGTGAGCCATTCTTATGTACAGCTAATTCTACGGCAGGCCGTGGGGCGAGAATGTCTCAGTGTTCCGAGGATCGCTGGAGACGAAAAAGTAGCAAATTTAGGAAACGACATTGCTTCAGAAAAATGGCCCTAGGATCCAAACGCCTTACCCAAAATCAATGCTCATGGTATCATTTTGTTGGAAAAAGAATGTTCTATCCAATCAAACAAAAATGACATTTGGTCGATGGTGTTGATGAAATTAACGATCGTAGGTGATGCATCCTTTCTGGGCCACCCTGTATAGATTACATTTATTCTAATGGGCTGAAATATACGTAATGTAAGTACTGTGAAAAATATTGCTTTCTTTATGTAACTTTACACTTTTAATATTGTATTATACTTTTGAAATTTAAGCCATAGTTAATTATTCTGAATATAATGTTATCAATCGATCGATCAATCAATCAATCAATCAATCAATCAATCAATCAATCAATCAATCAATCAATCAATTATACATGGGAATATAGACATATTTATTAGAATTGCCTAAACAGTATACATTTTCTTTCTGGATTACATATTGATAGTATAGATAATATTTGTTCCAACTTACATGACTCTTGAGTGATCTTGTGAGCCTCCATGATTGTGGGCCAAGTCAAACTGCTCTAGCCCTAGGACTCCTGCGTGCAAGAAAGTCATATCCAAATTGTAAATAAACTGGGCTCCAAAAGAAACTTATCACTTCTTCAGAGCGACACACATTAAAATCCAAAGCATACAAATGAATCATAATTGGGCATAGAATAGATATAATACTCCTTAGCAAGCTCATCTAAAAAAAAATTGTGTTTGCTTTAGTCAACAAAGAATAAAATAAGGTGAAATCGCAGGGGTCATTTTTCAAAAATCACAGAAACTGCTCGCTTTCCGGGCACAGAGCTCGGTACGGACAATCTAGAGATTACATAACCCGCTTTGAAGTTGAATGAATAGCTATTGAAAGTTCTGAATAGACCGCCTTTCGTGGAGGTTCGCAGCGAGCAGTTTCTGTGATTTTTAAAAAGTGACCTGCAGTGATTCCATGGCATTTTTCTCTTTGTTGGCAACAGCAAACTTGTAATTTTTGAGATATGCTTCATAATGAGAATAATAGCTTATCTGTGTCTAAATATGAATCAATTTGGTGCTGCGGATTTTAGTGAGCGTCGCTCTGAAAAAGTGATAAGTTTCTTTTGGAACCCAGTTTAGTATTTAATCTAAAAATGTGTACTCTAATTGGAGAGATGCATTACTAGTACATATTGATTCCACTATGCATGGATCGTACTAGTACGATCCATGCACTATGTGAACACGTATTACAACCCTTATTCATTATAATGTAGACTACTTTATACTATTCATGAATGAATGAATGAATGAATGAATGAATAACTTTATTACCATGTATGTTCAAAGATAACAAGATAACAATCATATAAGAAATGTTGACAACAAACAAATTGGTATAACAACTTAACTATGAAATATGTAAAATGTAAAATGTAAAATAATGCAACGGGGCAAAGGCGATAAGGTTACCCACTCACTGGTACCTCCCCCCCCCTCCCCCCCCCCCCCCCCCCCCCCCCCACTCACTGAATATCAGCGATCGACATTAATCGACCGTGACATTGTTTGGAAATTTCCAAAAATATCTTAGAAAACCTTTTTGTAATTGGAATTAAAAGTACCATATACAGTGTACAAAGTTATTATGGCGTATACCACTTTGCCGTGGTAAAAGCCTAAGGTTTCCTATTTTCATTGAGTATCTAGTATAAGAGTATTATATATTATCGTTAGCATCGTTAGGTTATATATACATTCATTTCGTGTTGTTTAAGATTGTTTGAGAAATAGAGAAATTAGCAACAGCAAAAAAACATGTCCCATCAGGAATTTTGGAATGGATGGGGTGGGGTGGGGGTGGGGTGGGGGGGGGGGGGGGGGGAGGTTGGCTTCCCAGAGACTGTCATGACTGGCGAGCTGGTTTGCTGAAAGTTGAGACGGATTATACAATGAATGAGTAAGAAACCCCAAAATTATGATGAGTAAACATAAAATCACAAGGATAGAAATGTGTTATTACTTTTTGGGGCGATTATCTATATTATGGCGGTGTATTATTATAGTGTAGTTAAAATCGAAAATTCGACAATTTGAGGTGTTTTTTTTTTTGGGGGGGGGGGGGGTTGGGGGAATAAAATTACTAAAGGTAAACAACATATTATTTATTTTATATATACAAAACAATACATTATTGATTTTCTAGTAGCATAATAATACGTACTTTTTCCAGCTCTTTTCGCCAACCAGTATAACGTAGCACTGCCAACACCACCACATCCAATAACAATGTAGTCATATTTCTGAGCGATCTGTGTAGACATGTTGGTTATGAATTATGATTATGACCGTGTTGACATTTGTGCACTTTCCAAATCCGATGTCTCTCCTATCCACACTCCTAATCCACAAACATGTAATACTCGCAGCATCCGATACCCGTCCTCGCATCAGTAGGCCATGCTATTGGTCTGAATAATGGTAGTATGCGTTTGAAACCGATTAGTGTAATAAACTTCAGGTTATTTGGCTTTGTACTATATATATTAGTGATGAATATATTCGTTGTTCCATGCAGCCCGCAAAATATTATTGTCTGTTATTGTGGAATTGTCACCCATTCAATCGAATACGAAATTACGATCGTGCAGGAAATCTTATCACCTCGCTACGTTCGAAGTATTATACAGTATGCCAAATTGACGGTAAAACGAAATATGAACTCGACCTACCTTTTATATTGACCACGGGCGTAGATCGGGGGGGGGGGGGGGTATATCTCCCCCCCCCCCCCCACTTTTTGGTGTGGGGGATGGCCTGTACAAATATCCCCTACTTATTTCAAAGTTAAATCTTGATAAAATGCATCTAGATAATAATAATAACCATACTTCTAAATTCATATTTTTAAACACCAATTTCAAAAATGTCTCCACGTGGGAGGTAAACCATTGAAATATCCGTCATGAATAATGAGTCCTTAATTATTTTAGAAAATTTAACAAAATCAACTATAGATTTTCGTAAACAGATGGGAGGGGGGAAATCCCAGGGGGAGATGTGTGATCACATGTTTTCCCCCTTCTCTTTCTCTCCTGTAGTTATCTCCCACATCCCCCATTTCACAAAACAGGATCTACGCCACTGATATTGACCATAAATCCGGGCAAAAACATTGACCCATATACGTATATATATAGGTTACCTCGATCGGATATATAATATGACTTTATAATTATAAAGTGAGTCAACGCACGCGATTGAATTGCTTGGCATTGACCCGATTGGTATCTCTAGGATAGCATAAACAATGCATTGTGATTAATCCAACAAGTGGGATGATTGTATACTGTGTCATAATAAAGCTTTATTGACCTTAAGTATAGAAATATTTTCCATATGCGACCCCACGCTGGTCATGACCCGACATACGTAATATACACTCATACATTCGTACATTCATGCATACATACACATACATACATACATACGTATACATGCATGCATACATACATACATACATACATACATACATACATACATACACCCATACACACATGCATACACACATACATACATACACACATACATACATACATACATACATACATGTTACATACATACATACATTACACACATACATACATACATACACATACATCATGGGCGTCGATACATACGTAATACCTATTCATCAGGGGGGGATGAATGAATAGATCATCCCCCCCTGATGAATGGGTATCAATGACAGATCGACGCCCATGACATACATACATACACACATACATACACCTACATACATACATACATACATACATACGTACATACATGAGCAAGGATCCGAAGCAGCACATTTTTGCGGGGCATGGGGGTAGGGGGAGGGGCCTGCATGAGGTCTTTTGCCCGAATGTCACCTTTTTCATTATTCACATGTAATTAATTAACAGTATAGCACTAAACAAAACTCGTTTGCATTATTTTGTTATAACGTCCGTCCGTCCGTCCGTCCGTCCGTACGATGAGGCCTACGTCCCGTTCTCGTGATCGCGATATCTCAAGAACCGATTGACGGATTCTCACTAAACTTGGTTCATGTATGTATCCTGGGGTGCCAATGAACTGATTAGATTTTGGGGTCATGAGGTCAAAGGTCAAAGGTCACAGGGCTCATTATATATGCAAAAATAGCTCGTGATCGCGTTATCTCAAGAACCGATTGACAGATTCTCACCAAACTTAGTATCTTGGGGCGCCAATGAACTGAGTAGATTTTGGGGTCATGAGGTCAAAGGTCAAAGGTTACAGGGCTCATTATATATGCAAAAATCTATTGATCACGTTTATTAAGAAGTGATTAATGGATTTGCACCATACTTGGTACATGTATGTATCTTGAGGTGACTAATAACTGGTTAGATTTGGGGTCATGAGGTCAAAGGTCAAAGGTCGCAGGGCGCAATATGCTAAATTAGGCTTGTAATTGCAAAATTGCAAGAACTGAATGTCTTATTTCAATCAAACTTGGTACCTGAATGTATCCCAGGAAGCCATTGTAGCCATCAGATTTTGGGGTCATGAGGTCAAAGGTCAAGGTCACATGACTCATTATGCCAAAAAAGCTTATAATTGCAATTAATATCTCAAAAACCAGTTGACAAATAACCATCAAACTTGGTACCTACATTGTATTTGTATCTTGTAATTTTTATTATTTTTTGAGTTATAAAATTGAGTTGAATTAATTCAGTGCATATTTGAGCTTGATATGAATCACGCAATGGCGGAGGCATCATTTTCGACTGCGCGCAGTCGAAGATCCATCTAGTTTTCTTCATACATTCATTCATGTTTATTTTGTTAAGTGTGGGGGACTGTTTGAATATTGAATCTTGATATAAACTAAATGATTAATTGATTGATTGATTGATTGATTGATTGATTGGTTGGTTGATTGGTTAATTGATGGAATGATTAATTAATTGATTGATGGAATGATTAATTGTGATTGATTGATTGATTGATTGATTGATTGATTGATTGATTGATTGATTGATTGATTGATTGATTGATTGATTGATAACTGGGGGCAGTGGGTGACACCCGACTTACCCGAGTAATATACCCTTTCTGCCACCTTACTGGTGTCCGGACAGAAACATCCACCTAGTTATGGGCCTTTAATACCCAGGACGAAAATCCAGTTGAAACCAATTAGAATTTCAATGTGTACCCATTGGTTTCAATTTGCCAAATTGTTTCGTTTTCCATATATGCATGCTCTTCGATTACCAGTTGATTTCAATTGATTTCAATTGGTAATTTTCAATTGGTAATTCTTCGATTACCAATTGATTTCAATTGGTAATAATATAGTCAATGGGAATTTCACCCTGGGACGTCATACTATCCACCCCCATCCCGAGAACGGGTGAGAAAAAAATCGTCAAAGAACCCTCGAAACATTGGCTGATTTTTCGGACTAACTTTGAAGTAGCAGGTGTAATATGGGCCCCGGTGTAAGGCGCGGATTGGAGGCACAGGGGGTGGAGCTAAGTTTGGAGGGGTATGGATGTTCGTGTTTTTCTGAGCAGGAGTATGGTGAGAACGCGTATCAAAGTACCATAATATACTTTTAAGAGTATTATTTTGTTGTATGAAGAAATCAGTAAACGTTTACTCAGTGTTCAATGCCAAAATGCAGCTGCACCACAGCTGCGATCCCGACCACTGTCATGACTGTCAAGACATGAATTTGTTACCAAAGATGTTACGCTTCAACAAGTCTACCAACACTAGCGGGTAGCTAGCTAGCTGCAGCGGCCAATGCAGGCAGCAGTGCGGCGGGACGTAGGCATGCTGATGGTGTTGATTGAGTGGTTGCAAATGTAGTTGTATAATGTATGGCTGTATCCTAGATCGACAAATCTATCGCTTTCATGGCCTTTTTGACATTATTATTGTTATTTTCACTGTCGGCATTCTAGCGATCGACGCTATCTATACACTCTGCCTTGCGCAGTAAGAACACCGTAACTCGAGAGTAAAAGTTAGTTACGGAAAATGATTTTTTTGTTCATATAAAACACCACATTCTCACACTTTGACCGACATTTGTAGCCCTATCAATACATTTAGGGCTGCTATAGTATATTAACTCACCGATCTCGTGTGTCGCTATACATGTCATTCTATAATTACGGCGATTTGTGATATTTTCCACGATTTTCCATGTTTCTTCATCGGTCTTTCGCGGTACTTTTTGTTCAAACTGCAAAAAAAAAAAATATAACGTGCATCCGTATGCGCGAACACTTTTTCAGAAACTTAGGCAGCTAGGTACGGTACAGCGCGCGCGCCGCAAAGCTGCTATACAGAACTTGAGCGCGCCAAGTTATAGCAGCTTTGCGGCGCGCGCGCTGTACCGTACCTAGCTGCCTAAGTTTCTGAAAAAGTGTTCGCGCATACGGATGCACGTTATATTTTTTTTTTTTGCAGTTTGAACAAAAAGTACCGCGAAAGACCGATGAAGAAACATGGAAAATCGTGGAAAATATCACAAATCGCCGTAATTATAGAATGACATGTATAGCGACACACGAGATCGGTGAGTTAATATACTATAGCAGCCCTAAATGTATTGATAGGGCTACAAATGTCGGTCAAAGTGTGAGAATGTGGTGTTTTATATGAACAAAAAAATCATTTTCCGTAACTAACTTTTACTCTCGAGTTACGGTGTTCTTACTGCGCAAGGCAGAGTGTATAGATAGCGTCGATCGCTAGAATGCCGACAGTGAAAATAACATAATAATGTCAAAAAGGCCATGAAAGCGATAGATTTGTCGATCTAGCTGTATCCCTATTATGATTCTGTTCTGGTTCTGCATGATTGCATTGTGCGTTTTGAACGAGTTATAAATAATAAGTAATAAGTAATGAATAGGAAAAAACACACAAAATAGATCATTTTAATACTAATTATAAGCCCAATTAAATCATTGTATCATGTCACAGTGTGGGTGCATGTGTCAACAATGAATTATTTTCAAGTTTCCAAGGCCTATAGCTAGCCCTTTCAGTCACATGACACTTTCTGTTGACCGATCCACTCCACACACACCCCTGTGCAAAGTCTATGCACCCCTGTGCACAGCCTGTGCACTCTGCATGCATATTTTGCATGGATGCATTCCCCAATCATGGCACCGTCTTTTTTTATAGTTTCATTTCATTTGAACAAATTCCCTAATTTAATCATCAAAAATATGATTTTTATGAATATTCATATTCTTATTTCTAAAAATAGTAATAATTATTACAACAAAATATGACAAAATCGAAAAAGGACCTATCAGCATGCTATCCAGCAATTTTTATTGCATCTCTGAACCATGAAATAAAATGTATTTGAAATAACTGGAACTGGAATAATAGGCCCTTTTTCAGTGCCATTGTCTAAACAAAGTAAAACAAAAGAACTAAAACAACAGAGCGAGTAAAAAAAAGGGGGTACTTCTTGGTAATTAATTGGTCATATCTTCGCAACCACTTGACCGATTTAAAAAATTCAAAACAATTTATTAATGGGAAGAGTATATCTTTGTTACTGTCTCAATTTTAACTGCAGTTTTGCATGCATTTAAAATGTCCTAAAATGTAGGCCTACCTTTTCAGGGTTGCCAACTCTCACGCATTGGGCGTGAGACACACACATCTCACCCCCGGGGGGGGGCACTCAAATTATTTTTTGACGGGGGTGTGCCGCACGGAAATCTGAAATAGGGGTCTTAAGAGCTGACTACAAGCATAAAATATGGGGTCTTTGGAGCTACAAAAACCCTGAAACGGGAGTTAAGGGGACTAAGGAGCAGACTAAAACTACCAAATACGGGCAAAATACATGAACTTGGAGCTACCAAAGACCTACGGAAACCCTCAAATGGTGGTCAAGGAGCTGACTAGAACTACTAGAAGAAGAATAATGGACTTGAGGCTACTTAACTACCTAGCCAAGTCATTCCGGGGGTCTATGGAGCGGCAATTTTTGAAAATCGGGTATCTTTAGAGCGGCAATCGGGTGTGAAAACAGGGTTCTTTTAAGCGGCACATACCCGTCTTACATTATACATGAGTGCCCCCCCCGGGATCTTACCCCTTTCTCACGCTCTCACGCCCAGGCCTAAAAATGATAACAATTAAAATTATAGAGGTTGTCATGTAGTTTACATATTTTTATAAACACTTCCATCAAGATAAAGTACTGTTTTCTATGTTACAAATATAAAAAAACGAGCGTGAGATGCGTCTCGTAACTATCTAAGCAATGGCGGATCTATGGGGGGGGGGGGGGGGGGGGGGTTAGGGGGTTTAAATGCCCCCCCCCCCCCCCCCTTGGGCTGCCAAGTGAAAATGTGATGTGATGTGTATAGAAAAACGCCATCATGTGTCCAGACCCACACAGTATCCGCATCGTCATTGGATCAAACCCCCCCCCCCCCCCTTAGCAAAAAGCTAGATCCGCCCCTGCTAAGTATACCCAGCCAGGGTCATATATTGTGAGCGTTTGAAACTTTGTAGCACCATGCGCACCCCGGCCGCCACACCTAGCATATAAACGGTGCTCTGAAATTTGAAAGCCGCCCCCCCCCCCCAATCCAAAAAGTGGGGGGGCAAAACAGGTTTTTGCCCCCCAAAAAAAGCCCCCCCCCCCAAAAAAAAAAAAAGGAAAAAAAAAAGAAGAAAAAAAAAAGAAGAAAAGTGGGGGAAAAATAAAATGTATAAGCTAAGAAGACTTGTTAATTCTAACGTTCAAAAACTAGTTGTATATAAACTTGCGTATGGTCTGGGGTGAGTTCCCGTGTGACATGCACCAAATTCTCCCTCGGGACTCATTCTTGGCTGTAGGCTATGTTATTGGATCATACATAATGTGGCATATGGTTTATGTTGGAACTGTGTATGACACTAAATACAATATTTGTGTTGGGGTGCATATTTATTAGTGTGTCAATTATTTGTTTTCTTCGTGAAAAATATATTTCAAATTTCTGGTCGATCAAATCATAACACGCTTTCCTAGATACAGTTAATCTTAAGCCCCAATTTCCTATCTAGGTATGCACCGATTACACAATTTCAAGTCCAAGAATGCAAAAGCTCCCACACCCTCCCCCCGCGCAGTCACTTCACTCCCTTGCAATGTCTCACTCTCGGCTCTCACCAAAGTTGGCAACCCTGTGAGTGTGGTTGGGCATGAGCCCCTACAAAAAAAATCGTGAGCCGCCTTAGGTCTTTGCCCCCCCCCCCAATCCAAAACTGCTTCCGGCGCTCCTGACTGTAAACATCTGATGAGAGCATAGACATTTTATTCTTTGTTTCTTCGCATTACGACATGTTAACTCGGATTCTAAATTTCCTTCACAGGTATGCACCAAATTACACCATTCCAAGTATATAAATGCAAAATCTTCCCCCATGGGATACCCCCGGGGGGGGGGGGGGGGGGGGGGCACTCATGTATAATGTAAGACGGGTATGTGCCGCCTAAAAGAACCCCGTTTTCACACCCGATCGCAGCTCTAAAGATACCCGATTTTCAAAAATTGCCACTCCATAGACCCCTGGAATGACTTGGCTAGGTAGTTGAGTAGCGCCAAGTCCATTATTGTATCCCCCGAACCACCTTCGGGGGATACTATGGATTTGGCCTCGTCGCGCCGCCGCGTCCGCCGCAGAGATTTTCTTGTGAACGCTCTACAGGTCCGAGTTCTTGTCCGATCATTTTCTAATTTGGTATGAAGGTGTATTAAGGAAAGAGGATGAAGCCTATTGATTTTGGTGTGGGGCGGAGTCCTGGTTGCCATGGTAACCATGATATAAAGAAATAGTTAAGATTACCTTGTGAACGCTCTACAGGTCCGAGTTCTTGTCCGATCATTTTTTAATTTGGTATGAAGGTGTATTAAGGAAAGAGGATGAAGCCTATTGATTTTGGTGTGGGGCGGAGTCCTGGTTGCCATGGTAACCATGATATAAAGAAATAGTTAAGATTACCTTGTGAACGCTCTACAGGTCCGAGTTCTTGTCCGATCATTTTCTAATTTGGTATGAAGGTGTATTAAGGAAAGAGGATGAAGCCTATTGATTTTGGTGTGGGGCGGAGTCCTGGTTGCCATGGTAACCATGATATAAAGAAATAGTTAAGATTACCTTGTGAACGCTCTACAGGTCCGAGTTCTTGTCCGATCATTTTCTAATTTGGTATGAAGGTGTATTAAGGAAAGAGGATGAAGCCTATTGATTTTGGTGTGGGGCGGAGTCCTGGTTGCCATGGTAACCATGATATAAAGAAATAGTTAAGATTACCTTGTGAACGCTCTACAGGTCCGAGTTCTTGTCCGATCATTTTCTAATTTGGTATGAAGGTGTATTAAGGAAAGAGGATGAAGCCTATTGATTTTGGTGTGGGGCGCGGTCCTGGTTGCCATGGTAACCATGATATAAATAAATAGTTAATATTACCTTGTGAACGCTCTACAGGTCCGAGTTCTTGTCTGATCATTTTCTAATTTGGTATGAAGGTGTCTTAAGGAAAGAGGATGAAGCCTTTAGATTTTGGTGTGGGGCGGAGTCCTGGTTGCCATGGTAACCATGATATAAAGAAATAGTTAAGATTACCTTGTGAACGCTCTACAGGTCCGAGTTCTTGTCCGATCATTTTCTAATTTGGTATGAAGGTGTCTTAAGGAAAGAGGATGAAGCCTATTGATTTATGCCAATATTAATGAGCTCCGCAAGTTAGCAAAGGCCTCGCCGCTGACGCGGCTCAGTCCAGCGATCACTGCTGTAAGCGCACATCGCCTTGTCTATTAATCAGACCCTGCTCGGAGGACAAACAGCGCGCGAGGCCTTGCCCAAAGGCTACTGCCAGCCTAGTAGAACAACGTACACCACCAAACTTGTTCAGTTCACAATATTACAACCCACAAAAGTGCAATGCAATTGGTTCGGGGGATACATGTGCTCGGCTGCGCGACCCGCCGAGCGCGCAATTTCTAGTTCTTCTTCTAGTTCGGCTCCATAGACCCCCGGAATGACTTGGCTAGGTATTTGAGTAGCGCCAAGTCCATTATTCTTCTTCTAGTTCGGCTCCTTGGACCACCATTTTAGCCTTTTTGAGGGTTTCCGTAGGTCTTTGGTAGCTCCAAGTCTATGTATTTTGTAGTTTAAGTCTGCTCCTTAGACCCCTTAACTACCGTTTCGAGGTTTTTGTAGCTCCAAAGACGCTATATTTTGTGCTTGTAGTCAGCTCTTCACACCCCCCATTTCAGAGTTCCGTGCGGCACACCCCCGTCAAAAAATAATTCGAGTGCCCCCCCCCCCGGGGGGATACCCCCTCCCAAACCCTCCCCCTCTGGCTCTGCCTTAGTCCTCGGTCGCTTTGCTCTCTCGCAATGTCTCACTCTCACCTCTGGCTCAAAGTTGGCAACCCTGCCTTCTGCATAGTTTTATAGTTTTAAAATTTAAATCCATCATCCATCAATACATGTGACATTTTCTATTTCTTGGTTGCATATCATTTGTAGAATGAGCATGATGGGTGTACCAATACAGTAAGCCCCTTGACTTGCAGGGGTGCCTATATAGTGCCTAGTGGTGGTGGTTTTGGTGGTGGTGGTAGAGGTAAAGTGGTAGTGGTGGTTGCGGGCGGCAATATGGTGGTGGTTGCGGTGGTGTTAGTGCTGGTGGGGGCGGCGGTGGTGGTGGTGGTGGTGGTAGAGGTAAAGTGGTGGTGGCGGGGGCAATGGTGGTGGTGGCGGTGGTGGTGGTAGCGGCGGTGATGGTGGTGGTGGTGGCGATGGTGGTGGTGGTTGTGGCTGGGGCGTTGGTGGTGGTGGTGGTGTCGATGTTGTTTTCCTCAGTGTAGAGAAAGTTCCTCCGTTAGAATATATATGGCTCGTCACCCCTATCCAACCACCCACTGCATCCACCGCAATTAAACTAACTTGCCTGTTCAGTGAACTAAACTTAACAATTGTATTATACATTGTGTAATTGTAAATCTTACTTGCTTAAATGCACCACCCTGCATGGTTTAAAACAGTACTTTCTTATTACTCTTCCTATACTCCCTTATATCCCCCTAATTCTTTAATATCTTTTATGTATCAATTATCCCCATGTCTGAAAAATCAGCCTTTGTTTTGAGGGTTGTTTCACGAAGACTTAGTCTGGTTCAATTTACTATTCACCATGGGGGTGGATAGTATGACGTCATAATATAAGGAGAACCCATGTATCGAGTTGGATTTTGCCGACTATCAATCCCCCTTCTTTATTTTTAGTCTTTAATTCTAAGCTGTACTCTAACTGTAACTTAGTTAAATTTAGAGGTCTCGGGTTCGAATCCCGTTGAAATCCCATTTTTCTTTGCTCACTTTTAATCACAATATATTCTTGGTCAGTTTCCCTATATGTTTGAATTAATTATTACGAAAAGCTGTATCGCTTCGGCGATCCCTCGCATTTATCCCGAAGTTGATTTTAATCCGCTTCAGGTTTATGTCAGGTTTATAAAGCTTCTGACTACTTGAGCAATGATGAATTAAGGGGTTTCTGGGAAGAACGCCGTCGTAGGGTTTTCTATAGCTCAGTCGGTAGAGCACCGGTCTAGCAATCCGGAGGTCTCGGGTTCGAATCCCGTTGAAATCCCATTTTTCTTTGCTCACTTTTAATCACAATATATTCTTGGTCAGTTTCCCTATATGTTTGAATTAATTATTACAAAAAGCTGTATCGCTTCGGCGATCCCTTGCATTTATCCCCAAGTTGATTTTAATCCGCTTTGGGTTTATGTCAGGTTTATAAAGCTTCTGACTACTAGAGCAATGATGAATTAAGGGGTTTCTGGGAAGAACGCCGTCGTAGGGTTTTCTATAGCTCAGTCGGTAGAGCACCGGTCTAGCAATCCGGAGGTCTCGGGTTCGAATCCCGCTGAAATCCCATTTTTCTTTGCTCACTTTTAATCACAATATATTCTTGGTCAGTTTCCCTATATGTTTGAATTAATTATTACAAAAAGCTGTATCGCTTCGGCGATCTCTCGCATTTATCCCCAAGTTGATTTTAATCCGCTTCGGGTTTATGTCAGGTTTATAAAGCTTCTGACTACTTGAGCAATGATGAATTAAGGGGTTTCTGGGAAGAACGCTGTCGTAGGGTTTTCTATAGCTCAGTCGGTAGAGCACCGGTCTAGCAATCCGGAGGTCTCGGGTTCGAATCCCGTTGAAATCCCATTTTTCTTTGCTCACTTTTAATCACAATATATTCTTGGTCAGTTTCCCTATATGTTTGAATTAATTATTACAAAAAGCTGTATCGCTTCGGCGATCCCTCGCATTTATCCCCAAGTTGATTTTAATCCGCTTCGGGTTTATGTCAGGTTTATAAAGCTTCTGACTACTTGAGCAATGATGAATTAAGGGGTTTCTGGGAAGAACGCCGTCGTAGGGTTTTCTATAGCTCAGTCGGTAGAGCACCGGTTTAGCAATCCGGAGGTCTCGGGTTCGAATCCCGTTGAAATCCCATTTTTCTTTGCTCACTTTTAATCACAATATATTCTTGGTCAGTTTCCCTATATGTTTGAATTAGTTAAATTTACTCAGTTACTGAAGGGCCTAGCTTATAAGGTGAAACAGCTTGTTTATACTATACTGTTTAAACTTATCCTATAGGTGTATAATATAATGGGCCGTATGCATAAAAACAAGCAATTGCTTGTGCTAGCCTTTTGCTTGAATCGGTATGCACACAAACAAGCAATCGCTTGCAAGCAAAAGCTTTTGCTTACAAGCACAAGCAATTGCTTACTGCTCGTAAGCAATTGCTAACCAAACAAGCAATTGCTTAAAACCGTTTGCTTAAAACCGTATGCATAAAACGAACCTTTTACTTGTCTTGATAAGCAATTGCTTGCGTTTTTTCAAGCACCTCCAGACCAGCTTGAGCTCTTGCTTACTAAGGACATTCGCGTTTTAGAATCAAGTTTTCATACCATTTCAGGATGATTTAGAACTCCTGGTTCCAGAGGTTATGTTGTGATTACATATTTAATCAAATGGCTGTTATTTTAGACATTTATATCCATGTAGGCAATTTTGTTCATGATTTGAAAATATTTGCGTAAGAAAAATACTGTTGCCAGGTCGGGCACGACCAGGGAAAGCTGCTATGCAAGGGACTACACGACGTTTGCATACACTACGAATCCCCTTTGTTGTCATGCAGTGCGATGTTCGCACAACCATAACGATGCTTTGTTCAACACGTAAGCAATTGCTTAGGCAGTGTAAGCAAAAGGTTTCAGCACAAGCAAAAGCTTATGCATACGAAATTAAGCAAATGCTTGAACTTGATCTTTTGCTTGACAAGCTCTTGCTTGTGCTTGAAGCAATTGCTTATAAGCAATTGCTACGTTTTATGCATACGGCCCATTATCTAATCTTGATTTATTTTTCTATTGAACTCAAAAGGTCACGACGTATGTCCAAGTTCCCTTAATATGTTGTGCTGATTGGTGAAGATAACTTTAAACTCCTCACGACTTGCATAATGGATTGCATCAAGGGACTCTTGTATGGGATTACATCATCAGTCCCACTCATAGTGACTTACGTTAGTTGTTTGTGTCTCGCCCTACTGCTTGCCATTCTACTGTGGGATGCCTTGAGATTGACTCCGGATCCAATCGATGGGGTCTACGCCCAACCCGGGAGGTGGTTCTTACTGAAGAGGATTTTCATCTATCTGTCAATCCTTGAGAAGCAGCGGAGCAGTGAAAGAAAGAAGAAAGGAGAAAAGGATGGAACGAGTGGAAGATATGGAGTGCAGTCGACGAGCGCGGAAGAAAAATGCGACTTCGTCACTGAGCTCTCTGACCACCCTCATGTGAGTTTTATTTGTCTTTCGAGTAGGAGGATAAGTTAATACCCTTTTTTTTGCCATTAATGGTTGGGCGAAATCTGCCTCCTTTTTTATTTAAGTGAAGAAAAATACTGCTGGAAACTGATTATCGACTAAAAATTGCCAATGTGATAAAATGAAAGTTGTGTAGAGCCTAGCTTTCAATTCCTAGTGCTCAGGATCTTTGTCAGGGCAACAAATGACTTATATTAAAGTGAAGTTGGCTACTTTGAAGTACATACATGTGGTAAAATGCAAACATACATGACTTATATTGAAGAAACAAGTGCCTATTTCAGTACATTATTTTGTAGTTCCTTGCATAGCTTCATCTGGTTGTTATGCAGAAATTAGTAAACAAAAGCACTGAAGGCTTTTGTTTCTAACAACTTTATTTGGATTGTGTTACTCTGAAGTATAAATTGACATTTGTAGTTCCCATAACCGTGACCTGGGCCCAGTGACATTTACCATGGTAAGCATCATTGGCTCTTACTCATTGATGTCAATATGCTAGAATAACATACAAATCAACAGAACCTAGCAGAGCACACATACCGCCCTTATATACTCATTCAACCGTAAAGGATTACACTTGTAAGCATATCTAGAGATCAGTGGAACTAGGGCTGATCATGGGTCATGGTCGTGCTCTCGTCCACAGAGTCATAATCACCCAATAAATACTTGATTTTCTTATTATGATATATGTTTTAGTCTGTTTTCAGAGTTTTCATTAACTGGAATACATACTATGCATATATATGCTTCTCATAATAGGCTAAGACTAAATTTCTCCACTCATGTAGGAATCAAATGGTGTTTTCAAGTTCTGCAAAGAACACAATGTAGCCACACAGTCATTCAGTCAATGTCATATGCCTATTGTATTTTTGGTGGCATTGTGTGTGCCAATTATTCTTTTGTTAGGTGCAAACCAAAATCTTAAAGCATGCAATGTTTGCTTTTCAATAAATATAATAGCTATGCACCAATAATCTTTCTTTTTTCTACTTCAACTTTGAAATGAAGCTGGCACTAGCAGAAAAGGAGAACAAATATATGCATAATAGCCTGTAGCACCGTAGTAGAGCAGCTTGGGCAAGTATGCTCCACAAGGAGTTGAGATAGTGCACAAGATAATTGTGCTGGTTTGACTCCTATTCCTGATGACCAAGAATTATGAATTGGGCATCTAGATAAGTGGCGCCCTTTAAATATATAATCATATATATTGATTATTATTCTATCAAATTGTCTTTTCCCCCTCCTAATTACTGATGACTTCTCTTGCAGGCTTTTAACTCTGTGTACACGTGGGGTATGAACTCTGCTGGGGAGTGGCTGGTCGCCAGAATCGGACTGAGACCAGACGGGCAGAAGAACTGCTGGTTTGTGCTAGGTCTTCCTGGAATAGGAGAGCTGGTCCTGCCCCAGTATCCAGACTGCGAGGTCCAGAGAGACCTGGGCCAGGGATTCAGAGCCGGTGGTCTCTCCTTGGAGGTTGTCGAGCCCCTGAAACTGTGGAGGATATCCTTCAATGGACTCTGCAAGTAGGAACTATTTGTTAACCAATTATTAAAAAAACATACTTTGTACAACATTAAAACCAGAAACTACAGTACTGGTGTGATTCAAAAGCAACATCACCATGGACGTTACATTTTGGCAGAGAACCAAGAATAATATGTACAACAAAATCTCTGTTGTTGAAACCTTCAGTGATTCTTTGAAAATTAAATGTTTCTCTTGGACATTGTTATTACGTTTGTCTTTGATATTGTTATTAGTAGTTGCAGAAATAAGAAAATAAACCGGAAAACTTTTGTTGATACATATTTTCAGAAGAAGTGATGATTCTTTGTATGATAATGTAGATTTTGACTCATCCAGAAACTTTTCCTTTCTTTGTGCATGATTCATGAGAAAAGTAAATATTTCTTCAATAAATATTTATAAACCGTTTGTTATATTTTGGTCCTTCCATCTTTGTTTCTTTTATTGTGACCATGAGCAGGCTTGGACTGTACGAGGGCCGAAATGCTGGCGATGAAAGACCTTTGATCCATGTTCGGTTTTCTTTCATGTAAGTACAAAGAAACTGGGCCATTCGGATTGCCTTTACCATTACAAAGTCCATATTGTAATCCCAAAGTACATAAGATGCATGATGATTCTTGCATGGTTAACGAGCGATAACCAGGACAAAATAAACACCCCTTTTCAAAACCTTGACAGCTCTATCCCTATCAGCGAAAAAGAATATATGCAGTCAAAACATGTGTATATAGTGACCACCTAGGCAAAACGTGACAAGTGGCCACAGTAGACAGGTGACCACTATTAAATAGACAGGTTCCATTTAACATTGTTTTACTCTGTATGGCATCACTTTTAGTGGCTACTATAGGCAGGTTGGCTGCTATAGACAGGTGGCCATTAAGACAGGTTTTACTGTATATTCTTGTTGCTACTTGCTGAGGCACTTGTAGCAATTACCTGGAAATTGTTTTGAAAGTATTTTTTTTTAGCCCAATCAGCCAGCACAATTTCATACAGGCAATGACAGAATAAGAAAATATGTTTTTCCATGATAAACCTGATCACGAATAACTGATTATTTTGATCAATAGTGATAATAGACCATCATTTAAATTGCACCATCAATTAAAGGAACAGGTCCACTTTTACAAAACGTCTGAACAGCTTTCAGTTGACGGATGGGGATCAATGTAACACGCACAAAAAAAAATCAGAGCGAACAGCCCTCTAATTTGGATTCTACGAATGAAAAACGAATGCGTCCCTCCATTTAAACTATATATCGGTCAATAAAGGAGTTCAACTGATTTAGCATAATATTACAACAATATAGTACTAATTCTCGTAAAGGTATTGTGAAGCCGACATTTGTTAACGTATGTCACGGAAAAAGATCTCAAAAAGAAAGAATATATAATTACATGTAGTCAGTTTAAGCGATGTTTGGTTATTTTGCTTGGTAAACGCTCACACATTAGTACTTATGCGCAGGTCACGTAGCTAGCGCGGGTCACGTAGGGGTCATGCATACCGATCTGGCACTCCGTGAAATCTATGTACGAACTTACTCACCGGCCGAAAATACGTATGTACCTAATTAACCGACGTCCCTCAGTTTATTCAGTTTTAGGTCTATAACTCCACGAAAAAGAGATTTCAAGCCCTAATTTTTTCAGGCATGCTATTAAATGACATTTCCTTTCATATAAGACAATAACCTCGCAACTTTTGAATTTTGGCTTGCAAAAGTGGATCTCTCCCTTTAAGTGATTCTATTCCAAGGTGTATGATGCTATATAAGGTTTATTATTACCCTGGCTGTAGCCTTGCAGGCACATCTACATGTAGCATTTCAAGGAATGCATACATTCCTGCCAGGTATCCATTTAGAGAGCAGCAAATGTAGATAGTGTGCCTTGCCGAAGGACACACGTGCTGCGATTGGGAATAAGACCTATGTCCCTCATAGTGGAAGATGAAGGCCCAAACAAACCACCCAACTCCGTTTAACAGACATCATTTTGTTTTCCATATTTTCAAATTCATCTTTTATAATTAATTATACAAAAAATGCTTTATTACTGGTAAGCATTTGAAAATCATCACTTAATTTACTGAACGGATTGGCATGGTCATATTGTTCATTACTTATACGTTGCTGCAATGTTTAGCAGACCTAATAATCTTATCAGAAAAGATGCAGTGTAAGTTTTTATATTCAGCCATTTTCGGTGCTCCTCTTTTTATGATTTTACTGTTTTATGACATATTTTCAGGTGGGCAGCTTTCACACCAATTTTCAACTTTAACACAGACCTGAATGACTGGCAGAACAGCGGGAATATTGCAAGAGAACCTTGGGACAAGGAGTTCTTTGACAAGCTGAAAAGGTTTTAAAATAACATTTGTTTACAGGCATCATTTATATAGACACCATATATATGCATTGTGGTGATAATGGAAGTTTAAACAGTGGTGTAGCATGGTCAGACTGATTGGGGGGGGGGGGGGGGCTTACTTTATGTATCTCTTTGTTTTTAGAAAAAATTTCCATATGTTTTTTTCCCTCAAAATTATTGGGGGGGGGGGGGGGGAGGGGCCCAGGCCGTCATTGTATTGCCAGCATTTATTAAATTTAGTTGTTTTCTGGAGAGAATCTTGCTGGAAGAGCATTTGTAGGAGAAATATATTTTGGTCCATTTTATGAAAGAGACACATACTCCATCAAACGCCATATTCATGGTATGGATTATGGGACATTTTTAAAATGCTATATAGTTATGTATTTCCATTCTTTATCAAAATTGATCAACAACCACTTTTATTTGCTTTATTGGGATAAATCTGATTACATGTATGTACATTTCTAGAAATTTATAATTTTGTCTTGGTCCCAACTTAATTAACAAGATACAAGTTATAAACATTTTTCAGTAAGTTTGTAGTAAGTTTAGCATGGTCAGACTGATTGGGGGCACACCTTTATTTATATTTTCAAAGATTTATCTCTTATGCTTCTTATTGTTTTTGTCAAATTATTGGGGGCATGTGCCCCCTGGCCCCCCGTGCCCCCATAGCTAATCCTCTAGTCAGATTATCACATGTTGTCTTTACAGTCTCCATCAGACGCACTATGAACAGTATGGCATGTTCAGGGGCACCGTAAAGGTCCAAGGTCACAAGGAGAGAAGCGTTATAATGAGAGGAATCAGGGACCATTCTTATGGTAAGCCAGAGTCTCACACAAATCATTATATATTCATAATGTGCATAACTTATCAAGGACGAAGTCCCACATATGTGTGGGTTGGTAGTCCTACACTTCAGCAAGAAGATACAAAGTTATATGAAATATACAAGGAGAAAGAGCATAAATTTTTCTATTTTTAGAGCCCTATTTTGTTATTCTACCTGCTTTAGGAAAACCCTTAAATTGGCAACACATTGTGATATTTTAAAAACAGATTTCAGCATTCAAATTGGCAATTTTGCAGCAAAGTCACTTCATTTTTGTCGGCTTAAATTGTAATTACTAAATATTTTCCACCTATTTGTATGTCATTAAAAGGTAGACAAAATTAGGAGTTGCCAATTTGTAGAGGAAAATAATGATCAATTTTGCCTTAAAATAGCTCTTGTCCTTGATGGGATAATTAGGCCTGGGACAAATATCAGAATATCCAAATAATCTGAATAGCTGAACAGCTGTTGGTATTTTGAATATTACTTTTTTTACTAACCGAATATCCGAATACTTAAAAAAAAAAATACCCGGATAGTTACAGTCTAATATATGATGACATAAACGGTACCCCGGGGTACCAGACGAAAATCCGCCATTTTGTTAAATTATTTATTTAATTTTATGGGCTGTACTGTGGATATAGCGTGCATACAATCGCGCGCTGCACTGCATGCACAACGCAATAGCTGCGGTACGGTTGGACGCAAGATGGCGCTTCACAACGTGGTACCGGGGTACCGCGTGTGTCATCATATGTGAAATATATGTTTGTTCAATATTTTAATATGTAATCATAATGTATCCATGATATTTGAAAATATTCATAATGTAACTTAGCCATATTTCCCCCAACCCGATTTGTTGTCTTAACCATTTGTTTGGTCAGTTATACATTTGGTTTATCGGGTTGTTCAGAACTAGTTACAAAAATACTTGAACTGGAGTGTACATAGTTAGCATTTGCCTACCCCACCCTGTCTGGAGGCACAGAATAAAGTAAATAAAACTCTTACCCTTGCTCCTTACAGGTGTCCGGCAGTGGGCTTCATTCTATCGTTATGCTCTTCACTTTGCTGTACTTGAGGTGAGTACCCAGTACTCATATAAACTAGCTGAGTTTTTAGCTACAACGTAAGTCTATTTTGGATGATAGCACTAGGGTTAGGGTTAGTAAGCAACACTTCAACAAAGTTTTTTTTTGGTCACTAACAGTTGTGGTTTTCGGGATAAGCAATTATTACATACTAAGTTGCCTAGTTGTTAGATACTTAGCTCTATCATCTAAAATAGACTAATAATGGAAGCTAGTTTGGTTTTATGACTATTGGCCAAGATCTCTTGATTCTGCACATAAGAACAAGAGCAAGGGTGATACAAATATTGTTTTCTTGCTTGCAGGCAAGAGGGTCATATACATTCACCTGTCCCCCTATGAACGGAACCATTTCCTCAAACATTTTTGGAATAGAATTTAAAAACATTCTTAAAAAGTAGGGCTGAGTCCAAATGGATGGATATCCGATATCCGACCGTTAAGGTCGGATACCGGATACAAATTTTCGGATACGAGTATCCGGGAAAAAAAAAAAGATTTTATTTTTATTTTGTATTTATTTTTTGTTTAAAGGGTACCACCACCCAAAAATAATATTCTTATTATAGAAAGGTAACATCTTTAGTATTCCATTCCTTCAATAAGTTCACAAAATATGTTTTCAGAAAAAAATATATAATTGGAAAACGCATCACCATTCTCAACCATGCGTTCATGCGGTCTGAATGCGAAGACTATAATGTGCGCAGAGCCAGAGCGCTCTGTGCAGAGCGAACGAATCATCCGGAATTCTATTGATGTACGCGTGAATAACATTGGCGCACTCGCAAATGCTTGGGCCGTATGGAACCAGGAAATAGCCGTGGTTCCGTAAGTGGTGGAAATTAATTGCTTTGTTTATGAATTACACAACCCTTTGCAAAATGTTGGGTATCCATTTGATATCACAAAACGGTACCAAAACATATAATAATGTGTTGTCCTTTGCCTGGTGGTCCCCTTTAAATCCCCATTCGATAGATTCGATCAGAAAATGGCACATTGAACCCTGCTTATCTATTGCTAAAGTTAAAAGTAAAGGTATTTTACATAAATTACAAATAAACAAAACAAATAATAAACCAAAGGTAAGAGGATTAATATACAAGTGGCATAGTGAGAGCCAAATTTAGAAGAATATATGAAGAGATATCGAAATCTTTCATCTTGACAGCAGTTTGTACACTAACATCGCACTGTCCTGCCGATTCTAATCGAAAAAACGGACAGAATATTTATATCGGATTTTTTTTTTTTTTCGGATATATTCGATATCCGACCGTTTTTACACGACTCATATTCGGTTTTCAAAATATTCGATTTGACTCAGCACTATTAAAAAGGTATTTTATAAGACTCTATACCAGTTGTTTCATGCAATGGGAAAAACATCAGCATGTCTGATGGTGGGATTTGAGCTGTGTCTGCGATATCTTCCATCAGACGTGCTCATCACCGAGCTACTAACTCGCCTCTCTTTGGCCCAAGTTGTCATTTTGTTCACAGTTCTGATTTTCTTTCAGGATGGAACGTCATTTCAAGTTGGTGTCTTCTCCATTCCTGGCTATCTGTCACAGTAAGTCAGTATTGTTGTGTATGAACTTCTTGGCAGTTTGAATCATAATATTTTGTTGCTAGTAGTTATCTTTTGATTCTCAAGACTTCATGACTTTTGATGTTGTTTTCTGTTTTAATATTTTTGTGTAAATTGCTAAATCTTTCAAAACTATTCAGAATTCCCTGATATAAATATAGAATATAAAATATATATCTTAACTGTTATAAGGGCCTTGTATAAGTTTGCTTTTATTTTTTTTATTTAGAAGGTCAAAACACATTTCATAGCATATTTTGTTTGAACCTTTGTTGTAGACAAAATAATATATTTAAAATGTTTACTTTAATTTGAATCAATTGATATATGGGCAATTAAATTTGTTGTCCCTTTCGTGTAATTGTTAATTTTTCCACTATTATTTTGTTTAAAAACATAATCATGTGACAATGAACATATATAATTCAACATCAATACTTATGTACTTTACTTCTATTCTTTCAACTTTTTCTAGTATCTCAGTGGGCTACCTGTTCCTGCCAAATGGAATCAAGCATGCCCTCCGATCAACTGACATCTCACTCCCAAAACTGATGCTAGGCAATCAACCACCTGACAGATACAGCTTCACATTTGAGCTTGAAAGTAAGTCATTTTAGAAAGAATATTTACTCACTTTTTTTCTTGTTACAGTAATACGTGCATCAAATTTGTAAATTGGCATAGTTGTTGTTTAAGAGTATAGTGTAGACGAGTGTATATGTTGTATTATGTTCAGGTGGCAGAAAGACGAAAATGAATGTTTAAAGGGATTTCAGTATAGTGTTTTACATAGGCCCCAACTGGTAAGTAAAAATTCATGAGAGAAGTTTATTGAGAATTACTCCTGGGCCCCGTAACATAAAGATTCACGATTTATCGTACGATTGATCAATTGATCGTACGATCAATTAATTGGTTGTACGATTAATCATACGATCAATTAATTGGTTGTACGATTAATCATACGATCAATTAATCAGTCGTACGATCAATTGATTGATCGTACGATTAATCGTGAATCTTTATGTTACAGGGTCCTGGTTATGTCTGTAAATTTGAAAAAAATAACTATAATTATAATGCAATATTCATAGAGGGCATGATAACAATAACTTATTACATTAAAATCTACAGCTTTTGGGTATTTTACTTGGTGTGCAGATTGCAGGAATTGCTTTGGGTCATGGTTGAAACAGAGTCCATTTTTATGTGAGCCCCAACTGGGAGGTCAAAGCTCATGACAGAAAATGCAATCGTTATTGAAAATTAGTAGATTTATCCAATTGAAATGTTAGTATATAAATAATCATAATGTTATTATCTGCAGATGGCAGGGGGCCAAACTGAGGTTAAAGTTCATGAGAGGAAAGCAAAGTTTGTTGAGAATTACTAGTAGCAAATTCAACATAATTACAAAATAAGTACAAATAATCAATATTTTTTATAATTTTTGCAGATGGCAGGAAGCTTTGGGTCAAGGTTGAAACAGATTCCAGTCCAGTGTTTTACATGGGCCCAAACTGGGAGGTCAAAGTTTACGAGAGGAAAGCTAAGTTCATTGTGAATGGAGTAAGAGGATATGGCATCAGTGAGTTCCTATACAGGTAATATACATGATGGAAAAATTGACATTTTAATCTGAAAAAATAGCTGTACATATTTCTGAAGTGCCCGTTCCATCATTCAATGGATTTATGTTGAAATAAATCATGAAAAAAGTCAGCAAAATGTATGTTTTTTCAATAACTTGTTACTTATTTTTAAATAATACAGAATTTTAGCCAACAGCCAATCAGCATGGAGTATCGTAGATATTGCCATGGTAGGCATAATTGCAAACATTTGATAACTCTGGGCCATGCAGCCTTCTGTTTTATATTGGTACTTGGTAACATTGTTGCAGGACAAATGTAGACTGAAGTGTTTATGTGGTGAAATATCAGTGGTCAGATTTGTATTTATGTGTAAAGGCTGGGTTTTACATGTTCATACCTTTTGGACAAGATTATCAAGATATCAAAATATTGTAAATTTTGTAAAAAGAAAAAAAGAAAAAGGTGATGTATATTGCATTTTCTGTCTGTTTATTTTCCCTCATAGTCAAAACTAATGCGGTTGCCATGACATTGCCACATACTATTTTTCAAGCATGGACAATTAAACCCATATAATTCACTCATCCAGCTAATGTTTTTTTTTCATACTGTATGACAATGAAGTGTCCAAGCACCTACCTAAACGGGTTCAACTGGTTCCCTACGAAATATTACAATTTCCATAGAATTAATACATGATGCAGCTCTGGTTCCTATAGCCAACATGCTAATGATAAATGGTACTGTTACAGCTTGTAAATGTTTCTCATCTGTTCTTGCACATCATGTATATTCCAAACTTCTGCTTCCTATGTTAGGCATGGTGGTGGGAGACCTGTGACTTTTGATGCTAAGGTTCCTGTACTCATAACAGAACCAGGTAAATTGTATTTTTAAGACATTTTCAGAGTTACAATACATCAGAAATGGCTATTACATGTAGGAATATTGATGAGCATGGTAACTCTCCATGGTGTATTAAAGGGCAATGAAACTATGGCTTTCGGTTCTTATTATCGTTTAGAGGGTGAACAGACATTTGAATTGATACATAACTTGGCAATTTTGGCCTCCTGGATCCCATGAAATCCTTACGTGACCATACCCACATTGTACTAATTCTTACGGCGGCAAAAGATGATGGGAGCGGCCATGTTCTTGTAATTACCCGAAATGCTTTGCAAACTCTGACGTATGTGCTTAGGGCCGAACAAAAAGCTTTTCACTGATTTCAAAGCATCTACAAGTTTTCAGACAATGGTTTGAATTGGTGCTATTGAAATGCATTAGTGCATATCATTGACCGTAGTCCGCACAAACCTAATAATGGTGGCCTCCAGTGTTCGCGTGAATAGTGGTATCCCCAATAGAGTTTTCACATATTTCTTCCAAAGCAGAAATCTGAGTCGGAGTAATGTTACATATAATAAACAGGCATATTACGATGTATAAAGTAGGATAAACTCTATTCTTGAGTTGCATTGCCCTTTAACTCCTAGATATCCTTTCTCCCTTTGCATGGTGATACTGCTAAATGTATAAATCAAAGTATAATTACTTTGACAAAATGGCCACTGGGACCTGCAAATTTAATTTGGATATATCTAATTGATGTATTTTGTATGTTTATGTCAGCAAGGCTTCCTGGAAATTTACTTACATCTACTCCAATAATTGGTTATTTCTTTCATCATAATGAACAATTATTAATTAAATTTTTTAATTGCATAACCATGTAATCTAAGACTCCTTGTACGTAGTCCCTCAATTTATAAGTCACTCTAAGTCATTTGTCTAGGCCTGTAGAAAAATGTTTTTTAACCGAATTACACAGATTACACAAATCAACAGACATTAGGTGCACAAAGCACATTTGGTAAGCAATTTGGCAAGAAACACTTATAGATGGGTGGGGAGTAGGGCCCCGCTATTTAGTCCCTGCTGGGGCCCAGGGGGCATAGCCCCCGTTATCTTTTCTGATTTAGCTGTTTAGAAAGTAAGGGCACATTGCAAGCACCCTGATGGAACCCTGAATGGAATATATCAAGGGATACCCACATTGGTAATAATCTCAAAGGGGGTCCGAAGCTTTGGGAATTTTGATATCCAGAACTGAATATGTTGTTCATAATTATGTAAATACATACAATAGTTACCTATTTAATAGTAAGTTATATATAGTTAGCTGAATTTTTGTGGGCATAGCGAAAATCAATAAGTGTGCACAGGGGACTGGGTCAGATAGCCTTAATTTGATTTGGGATTTGGGCAGCTTAGCAATGTCAAGATGTGGTTTAAAGAAGACTTTTGTATTAACTTTCACATAATGAATGAGAGGTGGCAATGTCCCTTCATTTTAATGTTATATGATATTTCTGAATCCAAAATATTGGGGGGGGGGGGAATAATAATACAGGCCATCCCCCGCACCTCAAATATTTTTTTTGGGGGGATATATATCATCCCCCTGGTGATTGACGCCCATGCCTCCCATTGTTAAGTCACTGTGTGTCATTCATCTGGGCCTGTGGGAAAGTTTAGTCTACTTCTCCATTAGTGTACATTCATGTATTAGTAATGAACACAATTGA
Organism: Echinarachnius parma; assembly: GCA_037951105.1. NCBI lineage: Eukaryota > Metazoa > Echinodermata > Echinoidea > Clypeasteroida > Echinarachniidae > Echinarachnius > Echinarachnius parma. The sequence goes on from JBAMJV010006602.1 coordinate 167,508, forward strand.
TTCCATCTTTGAAATGGCAGAACCATCTAAGCAAGACATGTTACACCTAGTTCTCCCATTCACTGCCACCTCATGCCAGTCAACAAGGCTCGTTGGAGGAAAGGGGGCTCAGCTAGCCATCCTTACAGGACTTAGGGAAACTATAGAACCAGGGGTAAGTCAGTCATAGAAATGTATGTCTATAGGGCCATGGTATTTTGGGGCTTGCAACGTTTTTATATGCTACTGCTTGCTAGTCATTCAGGTTTGTAGGAGGGAAGGAAGCTCAGTTTGACATTCTTACTGGACTTATAGGAAACTATAGAATAAAGGGGTAAGTCAATCATACCATCATTTGCAAAATTTTAAGACCACCTGGGAATTTGTGGGTATTTCAATAATTTGGACTGCATTATTTTGTCTTATTAAATGGTTACATAACATGTTTACTACAGTGGTCAGTAGCACAAGAGTAATGGTCAGCGAAAAAATTAATATTTTTATTTTGGGGGCTCCATTTTCGGGGGCTCCATTTTCGGGGGTTACTTTTCCAACTTTTGGGGGCTACAAATTTCAGGGCTCTTTTTCGAATTTCAGGGGCGATTAATAAGCTATAATGCTGTAAGTGATCATTTTATAAGCATTTGATCACAATCCAAACAGAAAAATCCCACAAAAAATCCAGAAAATAAAAAAACATTTTAAAAATCCGAAAAAGATTTTGGGGGGCGAATTTTTTTTTTCGGGGGCGAATTTGGGCATTTGGGGGGCGAATTCGCCCACCGCCCCCGTGTATTTTTTCGCTGGTAATGGTATAAGCCCAGCAGTTCAAGTGATACAAAGGTTATGCGTTGAAAATAAAAGTATGTCTGAAAAATAAATGTTTAACTTTGTTGTGTTTTTTTTATTTTGGAAGGGTGGTCTGAAACTTTTGCAAATGATGGTAGTACATTCACTATCCTACGTTTACTCAATGACATGGGTATAGTTGGGAATGGGGTTTAGTATCTGTTTCAATGCCTCTTCCTGCCAGTCATCAAGGAGATGAATTAGAGATGATTATCAATCGTGATAGGCGCTATATAAATCGAGGATATTATTATTATTCTAAATAATTTTATTTAATGAATATGTTGCTAATAAAAAATCTGGTGTAATATAAATATTTGAAAACATTTAATTAATGAATTCAAGCATAATGGACTTTATAATTCTATTTAGGCTATACAGGGTGGCCCAAAATAAACCGAACGGGGCACTTCACAAAATATTCATGTCCATCGGATAGGGTGTCTTTTCCAATGAACAACGATACCAAGAACAGTAATTTTGGTTGTGTAGTTTTTGTTTTAGGATGCTGTGAGGTGCCCATTTTTGTCAATTTTTACCTAGTCAATGCCAGTTAAATCGCACTCCCTGCCCGCAATACCATTGAACGAACATGCCCATTCTCTCGGCACACGGCTGAGTGCACACTAACAATGGCGCGCCTTGTTCAACGCTATGAAAGGCGGTACGTGCGATGTATTAAGCACTGGCTCGGTAAAAATTGACAAAAAAGAGAACCTGACATAGTGTCACTCACAGCGCCCTAAAACAAAAACTACACGACCAAATTGACTGTTCTTGGTATCGTTGTTCATTTGAAAAGACACCCTATCCGATGGGCATAATACATTTGTTACTATATTTTGGGAAGTGCCCCGTTCCGCTTTTTTTGGGCCACCCTGTATATTAATATAGATCTATGGACAATTTAAAGCTATTCTGATAAAGAAATACACACCACCAATTTGGTCCTTGTGCTTAAAAAATAAAGATATGTTTTAATTTCAATTATGAAAAAACAACATTTATCGGGTATGTATTAAATACTCTACTTGTAACTAATCTTGTCAAATGTTTGTTTTGTAATTGTTTATAATAGTTTGATGTTCCTCTTGGGTTGTGTCTGACTAGCCGAGCCTTCCAGTTACAGATGAAGGTAACATATCCTTACTAATCATATTAAACCCGTTCCCTACTAGATTTTGCAATTCCCATAGTGTTAGTACCCGACCCACCAGGTTCCTGTGTGCAATTGGATTAATGTGTGTAACTTGCTCTAGAAATCATATAATGTTTGAGCACTTATAGCCATGTTCATTGGACAATACATCTGCATCATCACAATGTCATAGGTGTATCCTTGGTTTGGATTACAACACACCACAGGGTCACCCAGGGCCTGGAAAACCCTGGAAAGCCATGGAATTTGACGCTTGTGTTTTCCAGGCCTTGAAAGTCTGGGAAAATTGTAAAATAATCAGATGGGTCATGGGAAGTCATGGAATTTCACTTTATCTGTATTTCTTCAGCACTGAAACAAAAAATGAAGGATTTAAAACTTATTCTATAACACAAAGTACTGAAAGAAGTTAAAGAACTTGTTGACGATTGTGAAAAGTCATGGAAAGTCATGGAAAGAGTATGAATCCTGCACCATAAGTATTGATTAATGTAATTGCCCAACATTCTCCCTCTTATCTTGACAATTCATGTACGTGTTACTTGAACTCATACAAGTTATGCTCATATCCCTTAATTTTAGCTTTTGATGAACTTATTACTCTCAAAATAAGTTTTTAAGCTGTTGAGGTTTTTAGTACTCTCCTCACCGATTTATCTGTATGTTTTTGTCATTTGTTTATGAATATTTTGGTATCAGAAGATAATATTTTAAATCCAAATAAAATACATGTTATGCTGACGAGGCAAGCTGTGTGAATTTTTAAACTTTCCTTCTAAACAGTCAGTCAAGTTGAACAGATTTAATTGTCTGCCCAATCTATGTATGTTTGGTAATTATGTATTTATTCATTTGTTTGTTTCTTCTTTTTTTTTCTTTTAGTCCTACCCCAAACTCCAGGAGGCGGTCAAGGGATTGTGTGAGGTGTCCAGTGATGTCCGGTTGGCTTCTTTAGAGGACACTTGTAACCGGTACATGCATAATGATGAATGCAAATGAGCAATGAAAATTGGATATTGCCGGGTATTGATGCTGAGACCTCTGGACTGCTAGACCAGTGCTGATTGACCACCGAGCCACAAGGCTACTTCTCAGAAACTCAAAACTTTTCAATGCTCGTGCTAGTCAAAATCTATTTATAAACATCAACAGGCTTTTTTTCTTTGCTCAATTTTAGGTATGATAGTGATAATAATTTGGAATTATATAGTGCCTAATATGAAACATTATCTCTTAGGGCCTTTACACTATTATTACCCCATCATAGGATTTGAACATTGCCATATTCAGGACATTTTGTTTATTTTTGCTAATTTTTTAGCATTAACTTCTGGCAAGATGCTCACAGTTCATATATACATTTTAAATCAAAACAACATCTTAAAAATACAATACAGTGAATAAAGACGTGAGAATACCTTTCAATGAATAAATATATTGTACCATGGTTGAGATATTAATAAAAGTAAAAATTTTTCAATTTTATTTTGTCTTTCTAGGGTGTGTGATCTTTTCAGCAAGACGCCAGTGTGTGCAGAGATCAGTGCTGTCTTGCAATTAGAGCTGGAGAGGCTATTTGGGCAAGACTGTGTGGACAGGAAGTTTGCTGTCAGGTCATCGGCCACAGGTCAGTCCCATTGCTTTGCATTATGGGATACAGGGGGAATTTATCGAGGTATTTTTAAAGGTCTAGAAAATAAATTATGATTTGTCTATGTCCTCAAGGGCCTTTTAAGCAGTGGCTTACGCATGCCCCAAATAATTTGACAAACGCAAAAAAAAAAACAAAAAAAAAGGATAAACAAATTCAGAAATTATACACATTGTCCACCCCATTAAGTGGCAAGCATCCGCAAGCCATATCCACGCTATACTACTGCTATTGCTGCTGTCACTGGTTAAGTACTGTTATTTATTATTTTCTTTTTGGAATTTGTAAGGTCTTATGATCGTACATTGAATATGATAGCGCCATGACTTTTTCTTTCTTCAGGTGAAGATACGGCAGAAATGTCCGCTGCTGGTCAGCTGACTACAATTCTGGGTGTCAGAGGTTATGACAAGGTACGATTTCATTAAAGGACCTAAAGAATACAACATACTTTTACACTTATTCCATAGTTGATTACTTGAAACAAAGGTCTGCCGAAAAAAAATCCATGAAAATAAACACAGTAGTGATTTAAGACTAGTTTTCTGATGCCAAATCTCACTTAGCAGCCAGTTTACGCCCCACCCACATTTAGGGTCCGGAATCGGCAGCGTGATCGACATGTGATTGACAATTCATTGGCTTACGAAATGACGCGTCATCTACAGAATTTAGTTCATTAGTCCGTTCTCTAGATGACGTCACATTTTGGCGATTTAAAAGGGGTGTTCCCAGGACAATTAGGTATTTACTAATTACCCCAAAATTGATTGATTTCATGAGAAATGACTGCCAAATTCTTTTTCTTCGGGAAAAATTACATATAGAGAGCCGAATTGTGAAAATTAGGCCATCTAGACGCTGTAGTTCCTTTAATGAATAAGATTACATAATTTTGTGTACGAATAGTTACTCAGATGTCTGTTACATTGTGTATATTTTTAATCTGATCTGATAATAATAATAATAATAATACATAATATTTATAAAGCGCTTCATACTGATGTTTCTAAGTGCATTTCAAACAAAAAATAATACAACTAATACGGTGTGCGCCGAGAAAAAAAATACACCAATACCAATATTTAAAGTATAAACGCTACAAAAAATAACCAATTATATAACAATATAATATAAAACTAAGAAATAAAAAGATGATGTGTTTGACCGAAAATCCTACGATTGGTTAAACTGGTAAGTAAGTGGCCTGGTAACTCTGCCAGGTGGGATTACTCAGCCATTAACATGCAAACATTTTAAGCATATACCTAGGCGGAATGGTATTGCAAAATCATTACCTTTCCTCCAAATAGGACTTGTGTTGAAATGGTGCACACTTTCACTATGTTGGAATGAAGGTAGCGAAGTTCACGAGCATGTCCGAGTTCTCCCCTCGGTAGTTGTTACTTACATGTATTTAACATGGGAAACTCTCATTTGAATCTGTAAAAAGAGAAAAATAAAAAAATATATAGCTTTATACCTTTTTCAATACATAAGGGTAATAATGATGACGAAAACGTATTATAATTGTATGACTGGCTTTATCAAATTAATAAAGTTATTGCATTTCATGTGTAGATAGTTCAATTCATTTTATTTTTAACCAATATTATATAGAATTATATCAAGAAAGCATAGCTTGAAAGTGGGGCACCTTGAGAGATAATTTTAAAACAAGTTTAGTCAAGAGCCATCTCTGTATTATTTCTAAAAACATTATCTTGCTAAAAGTTGCTACAAATGTATGTGGTCATTTAAACTGGTCTGTTCATTTTTTGCCTTTCAGATCAGACATGCCATATCTCAGTGCTGGGCCTCACAGTTCTCCTTCCAGGCTGTGCAGTACAGAAGGTACATTATAGTTATAGAAGTGCAGAATTGTACAACATTTAGCATTTAAAACGGTGATGAGCTATAGTTGCATAATTAGTTGTTCATCTAATAATAAATCTGGGGATGTATTCTGAAAACGATTTTAAATTTAAATATATTGTATCTATGTCATATCTACATCACTAAAATATATTTTTGTAAATCGCTATTCCTTAAGTACAGTTTGATATTTTAGTGACGTAGAAATGACATACATGTAGATACAATAAATGTAAACTTTAAATCGATTTCAGAATACTCCCCCTGCTTTATTTATAGTTTTTGCAGTTAGCAATAATGTATTCTATTAAAGTTGGTTGAACAAAAAATTTGTTTTTATATACATGTACTACATGCTGAAGTACATGTCAGTGGTGTCCTTTTAAAAATTAAATCTGCAGTACATGTATATCTTGTATGATACGTTGATTGATGGGGAATTTTAGTGAGTCCGTTTCTTCATTTGAATCCCTGTATGTTCCAATTTGATTGTGATTTCTCTATTTAATTGATTGGCACCAATGAATCAAGCAGCAAAAGACTTCAAACAGGTAACGTGATCAATATATGTTAGATTTGATGTTCTATTTCTTGTACAATGTACACTTGGGGATGTTTCACAAAGATACAAATTCTAACTTCAATTCTAAGTTGAATTTAAAATTATGGTAGGTAGGCCATTTGTAGGCTTAGAATAAATCATAAAAAACACAACAAAAATATATTATTTGAGACTTCTATAAAGAGAAATGTATATCAATATCTTCAAGGCTCTTTAATGATAACAAATATAACTGTTTTTTTAATCAAAATGTATACCTTTTAAAGAGAAATGTTTCAACAATTTTACAAAGAACTAATGGTTTTCAGTAATAGTCAGGTCCAACTTAGAGTTTGAATCTTTGTGAAACGTGTAACCCCCTTGGTGTTTGCTCTACTCTAACAATGGTGTTGTTCATATTACACTTCTACTTCTACAGCTAATTCCCTGGCGGTGTCACTACACATTAACGAGGTGTACGTACCCATGATCGTTACAAATTTTGCATACAAACAGGTGTTTGTAGCATATATTCAGTCGCTAACATTTTTTTCGCGGAAGTTATAATAGGTTTTATTTTCATGACAAAAGAACTGATGCGCTATATAACATGTACAAATTGTATAGGGCATCCGTTCTTTTGTCATGTAAATAAAACCTATTCATAATTTCCGCAATTTAGCGCCTGAACATATGCTACAAACACCAGTTTGTACGCGAAATTTTTAACGATCATGGGTACACCTCGTTAAAGGGCAATGCAACACAAGAATAGAGTTTATCCTACTTTATACAGCGTAATATGCCTGTTTATTATATGTAACATTACTCCGACTCAGATTTCTGCTTTGGAAGAAATATGTGAAAACTCTATTCACGCGAACACTGGAGGCAGCCATTATTAGGTTTGGGCGGACTACAGTCAATGATATGCACTAATGCATTTCAATAGCACCAATTCAAACCATTGTCTGAATACTTGTAGATGCTTTGAAATCAGTGAAAAGCTTTTTGTTCGGCCCTAAGCACATAATGTACGTCAGAGTTTGCAAAGCATGTCGGGTAATTACAAGAACATGGCCGCTCCCATCATCTTTTGCCGCCGTAAGAATTAGTAAAATGTGGGTATGTTCACGTAAGGATTTCATGGGATCCAGGAGGCCCAAATTGCCAAGTTATGTATCAAATAAAATGTCTGTTCGCCCTCTAAACGATAATAATAGCCGAAAGCCATAGTTTCATTGCCCTTTAATGTGTATAGTGACACCATCGGGGCTAATTCTACTTCTACCACCACTGTTGTAATGCACATTATGTAACAATATTACAACAGCAATGTTTGATTAATATTCATTGATAAATTGTTAACTTTTTTGTTTAATGTGAATCTGACACTACTATAAATTAATTTCACCACCACCACCACCACTTTTTTTTACTTCAATATGTACTAATAGGGTGATTCTACAACTGCGTTTAACCACTTTTATAACAATATTCTTAACTTGCGTTACTAATTTTACTGCGAAAAGTTGTTCCCTCCCTTTTTACTCATCGACTGTGGTAAGGGCATTGCTACCCAATCTTTTGTTCACTTTGTACTCTAGAAACATGTGTACAGTCAAACCTGTGTATAAAGACCCCCTGTCTATAGAGACCACTAATCTTGACCACCTGCTGATAAAGGACACATTTTGTTGTATCTTTTGGGAAGTCTTTATAGACAGGTTTGACTGTATAATGTAAACGTTCCTGATTCTGTGTTTACCATGATAATTAATCGACACTTTGATAACTCATTGGTTATGGAAAATTTAATCATTAAACAAAATAAAAACATTTCAAGTAAAATAGGTAATTACTTTTTGTTTGGTATGTTCTTGTTGCCATAGAAACATTTCTGAAATAAATAAATACCATATCACCCCTTTAAGTTTAATTATACAGTGGCGATTAAATTGGTGAACTTGCACTTTCCTGCACTGTGTACCAAATATTTGAATGCCTAAACAATCGATTAAATAAAATAGTTTTGACAGTTAGTGGCTTGGAGAGTTATGAACGTGCCCTGCAATTTTTTTTTTCGGTTGGAATTTTTTCTTTTACGAAAATAGAAATTTGAGACATTTCTGTTTGTCTTTCCTCTAATGAAGGTTATTACTCCCATGATGCATTCTGTTTATCTAATTATACAGAAACTACAATTTCAATTTCTATTGCAATATAAAGATTGATCCATTCTTATACCTATTGCAACTAAAAAGCTGAATTATACACATGTTTACAAATAATGTATTTATAATTTACTAAAAGAAAACACAACCAATGACTTAATTATAGAATCCTACTAGTAAATGAGGTTGCCTTTATACCCAGATAGGCAATGGTTCATATTGTAAACAAACAAAACATGTGATGTCTATTTAATTACAAAATGTTGTGCATGCTAAGAATTAGGCAGGCAATGTAGATAGTATATTTGTGTTTCTCTTTGATTTACAGATAGCGAGGTCATTTTATTACATTTCTTGCATACAAGAATAAAATAGGCATTTTGAGATTTGATTATGTGTGTGTTTGTCTTATTTACAGACAACGAGGCCAGCCCGTTGAGTCAACCATGGGTGTGGTAGTCATGGAGATGGTTCCATCAGAGATATCAGGTAACGACTGGTGGTAATTTAGATATGACAAGAATTTAGTACTTCTAGGGTTTTTATGCCTCCGCCAACGAAGTGGCCGGAGGCATTATGTTTTCGGGTTGTCCGTCCTTCCGTCCGTACGTCCCATTTTTGTTCTCGCGATATCTCAAGAACCGGTTGACAGATCAATTTCAAACTTGGTATGAGTGTACATATTGGGGTGACAATGATCTGATTAGATTTTAGGGGTCATGAGGTCAAAGGTCAAGGTCACAAGACACAATATATATGCAAAAATGCCTCGTTCTCACGATATCTCAAAAACCGGTTGACAGATCAATTTCAAACTTGGTATGAGTGTACATTTTGGGGTGGCAATGATCTGATTAGATTTTGGGGTTCATGAGGTCAAAGGTCAAGGTCACAGGACTCAATATATGTGCAAAAATGCCTTGTTCTCGCGATATCTCAAGAACCGGTTAACAGATCAATTTCAAACTTGGTATGAGTGTACATATCGGGGTAGCAATGATCTGATTAGATTTGGGGAGTCATTAGGTCCGAAAGGTCAAGGTCTCGTGACTCAATCTATAATTATGTGAAAATGGCTTGTAATGGCAAAACTTCAAGAACTAAATGTCAGATTTCAATCAAACTTGGTACCTGAATGTTTTTTAGGGAGCCAATGTAGCCATCAAAGTTTTGGGGTCATATGGTCAAGGTCACAGGACTCAAAATATATGAAAAATATTTGTAAACAAATAATTCAGTGCATGTTAATTTGGGCTTGATATTAAAATCGCGTGGTAGCGGAGGCATAATTTTCGACTGCACGCAGTCGAAGATCCATCTAGTTTATTTCAATACCTGTATTGTCAAAGTGCAATCAGGGTAGGAAAACGTTTACCCTCAAACTTGCATCTAAATACATGTAGATGCTTATAAAATTGATTGATATTTGAATAGCCATAAGTTTTAATGAATGCAAGTGATATGTCTTTGATAAACTATATCATTATTATATAGTATTGTAATACAGAAGTTTTAATAATTGTACTATTTTCTTTTCATATTTATTATGACAGACGGAAGGCTGTGTAAGATGAGATAAATACAATTGGATAAATAGACAGTGGATGGATTGATGGATAGTTGCAGTGGCATAGCGGGGTCGGACTGATGGGGGGGGGGGGGGCATGCCTTATGTACTGAAAACAAAATTTCCCCTTGTGTTTTGTATTGCTACTACACCCCCCACCCCCGTTGCTACGCCACTGCATGGATAGTTGGAATTGCAGGGATAGTTTATTTACTGCCTTCCCAATCATATTTTATAGTAGAGATTTCTATATGATTTGCAAAGTGCTGCATGAATATCCCTTAAAGGGGAAGGAACCCCTAGCCTTTTGACTTACTGGATGTGATGAGAGCATAACTACTATCATTGCTAGTCACTTATTTCCTCATGAATATTCCCGATTACAAAAATAATCAATATTTTATGGACCACTGCCGTCTGCTTTCAATGCCCATAGGAGGCAGCCATTTCTTCAACTTCTCGCCGTGAAATGACGTGGCAGGCGGAGAACACAATAGCATTAACGTAACCCGCTATTGTGTTCTCCGCCTGACACGTCATTTCACCACGAGAAGTTGAAGAAATGGCCGCCTCCTGTGGGCATTGAAAGCAGACGCAGTGGTCCATAAAATATTGATTATTTTCATTATTGGGAATATTCATGAGGAAATAAGTGACTAGAAATGACAGGAGTTATGCTCTCATCACATCCAGTAAGTCAAAAGGCTAGGAGCTCCTTCCCCTTTAAGAAAGTATTGATGATTGATGATTGATGATTGATGAAATTAGGTAATTTGAATGCATCATTTCAGGTGTGCTTTTCAGCCGAGATCCAGTCGATGGAAACCCTGCAGTTGTCCTCATCAATGCAAACTATGGCTTGGGAGAGGTCAGTAGCAGATCTGAAACATTTCCTTTTCAATTTTGTTATCATTGATAGTATAGTAACTGTCTGAAATCATCCTAATTAACAATCATCAGTTGCTTGTTGAGACACTTTCTATCAAAGAATGAGGTATCATTTTCGTTAATTTGTTGAATTTCACTTCCAATTTCAATATATATTTATTTATTTTTTATGATTGGCGCATCTCAAAAGTCTTATGCAATGTAGCCTAGAAGAATTTGAAATTTAAACAATAAAATCAGAATCATTTATAGCACTATAGTTCATCTGTATAGAGAACTGAGGTGTGACATCACAGCTATTCGTTGCTATGAGTAATGGTTGTAAACAATGTCGGGCAAGCCAGAGATGTTTGATTGAGTATTTGTATAAAGGAAGGCAGTTGTGCAGCTCCAGCCCTCTACAAAAAGCCAAATGAAAGGATAAGTTATTTAGAACCATCACTATGATATAGCAAAATAATGTGACATCGCTACTTCGGTATCTCTGTTGGTCAGTATTCAATACATTTTTGTTACAGTATGTGACGAAGTCCAGATCAAATCACAACCCTAACAAATGATGTAGACAACTGCCACAAATTTGGGATGTAAATATTTGTATAATTGTGATCAAAGGAATAAAAATGATTCTTCGGGTTATAATAATTGCTATACCAATATTTGTTAATCTTTTAATATCAGTCTGTAGTCTCTGGTGTTGCGGATCCAGACACCATCACACTCAGGAGGAGTGGGGATTCCTTTCAAGTCACCAAGACCGAGATCGGATCGAAAAAGAAGTCAATTCTAATGGAAGGTGATGTCTTTTATTAACAATTTTGTAATTAATAAAAACAGTTTTTCCTTTGCTGGTAAAAAGAACTTGTTTCAGGACAGGTTTTGTGTTTTAAAAAATTCAGATTGTCTGCATTTGCATCAAAATAGTTCAAACCTGTGCTTGATTTATGAGCCTTCCTTTAGTTTTCACACAATGCAATTCCTTCTGGTTTGCATTTATATATAGAGAATGTCTTATTGTTTACTTCTTGATTTTTAAATCATTATTTTAGATATTTGTTGATGTATTAGAAAGTGTTTATAATGTTAAAAGAACTTCTAGAATAGTAATTGTAAAGTAACTGTGTCCCTAGGTTATGTATTAGGTTTGTATAGTCTTATATTTCTTCCTTTTATTGATATTTAGATGTTTATTTGTTAGTATGGCAATGTCCTTTTTTTTCTTACATTTGGAAGTGATCCTGAATTACATTTTGATTTGATGAATTTGAATTTGAATGTTGTTTATTTTTGTGTAGACTCTGGAGGCACCTCTGTCCATGAGATACCAACTGCCGACTCACAAAAGGCTTGCATCCCGGACAGCCTTGCAGTCAGTCTTGCCCAAATATCAGCTAAGGTATGATGATGATGATGATGATGATGATGATGATGATGATGATGATGATGATGATGATGATGATGATGATGATGATGATGATGATGATGATGATGATGATGATGATGATGATGATGATGATGATGATGATGATGATGATGATGATGATGATGATGATGATGATGACGACGATGATGGTAATGGTGGTGATCATGATTATATTTGTATTTTTTGTTATATGAAACATTCACCTTTACATATATATTGTACAAATTGTCAGAACGAAATGCACAAAAGGTAAAAGAAAGTGAACTATATTGTTTTATTTCTTGTTTGTTGTGTAGTTGGAAGATAGTTTTGGAGATTCCAGAGACATTGAATGGGCCTTCAACGACGGAAAGATCTATCTTCTACAGGTGAGAATAAAATGTGTCGTAGCAAGGGCTCTTTATTTTCTATTTCCCCTAAATATTGTCAGCAATTATTTTTTTTAAAGGGTGACAAATAAAACAAACAAAAAATAGCATGTTTCCCAACTTATTGGAATTGCCAGTGTAAAGAACAAGATTCATTCTTCAACTCTCACGTTGCTGATGGTGCCAATATAAACTTGATTGAGATTCAATATATGATTTTTCTGTACTTTGATAAAAAAAGAAAAAGAAAAAAGAAATTATCGGGAGATTCATATTCCTGTGCTAGAACATTATTCAATTGAAAAATTGATTATTAAGTGGGTGTTTGATTCAATTGATATTGCTATGAAAGATGTTGTCAGAGATCCATGCCACATCAATGACTTATTACCTTCTGTATAAAACATGAAGTGTTGCTATAGACACATTGACATAATCTTAAAGACCATTACTTCAAAATTTAATATCTGTATGAATATACATACCTGGGTGATTTTGGACCGAAAACAAAACATGAAATATTATTTTATATTGTGGTTACCCCATCTATCTGGCTGGTAATCTTAACCCATCAAGGGCGAGAGCTATTTTAAGGCAAAATTGATCATTATTTTCCTCTACAAATTGGCAAATCCTAATTTTATTTGACCTTTTAATGACGTAAAAATAGGTGGAAAATATTTAGTAATTACAATTTAAGACAAATACAATGTATGAAGTGACTTTGCTGCAAAGTTGCCAATTTGAATGCCCGAAATCTGTTTTTAAAATATCACAATGTGTTTTTCATAAATTACAGCGATCTACGCAATAATAAAAAATCATTAAAAAATAACTAAAGCAGGTAGAGTAACAAAATAGGTCTCTAGAAATAGAGAAATTTATGCTCCTTCTCCTTGTAGACTTCATATAACTTGTTATCTTCTTGCTGAAGTGTAGGTTACCAACCCACAAATAGGTGGGACACCAAGCTCATTTGGCATGGTCCCTGGGCAAGTGGGTGGGCGCTTATTTCAAGCATTAGGCTACTGTATTGTGATTTTGTCTATTACGTAGGCTCGACCCATCACCACACTGGATATGGTCTCGGAACAGGAACTCCAAGCATTACTGTATTGTGATTTCTCTATAATGTAGGCTTGTCCTATCACCACACTGGATATGGTCTCGGAACAGGAACTCCAAGCATTACTGTATTGTGATTTCTCTATAATGTAGGCTTGTCCTATCACCACACTGGATATGGTCTCGGACCAGGAACTCCAAGCATTACTGTATTGTGATTTCTCTATAATGTAGGCTCGACCCATCACCACACTGGATATGGTCTCGGACCAGGAACTCCAAGCATTACTGTATTGTGATTTCTCTATAATGTAGGCTCGACCCATCACCACACTGGATATGGTCTCGGACCAGGAACTCCAAGCATTACTGTATTGTGATTTCTCTATAATGTAGGCTCGACCCATCACCACACTGGATATGGTCTCGGACCAGGAACTCCAAGCATTACTGTATTGTGATTTCTCTATAATGTAGGCTCGACCCATCACCACACTGGATATGGTCTCGGACCAGGAACTCCAAGCATTACTGTATTGTGATTTCTCTATAATGTAGGCTCGACCCATCACCACACTGGATATGGTCTCGGACCAGGAACTCCAAGCATTACTGTATTGTGATTTCTCTATAATGTAGGCTCGACCCATCACCACACTGGATATGGTCTCGGACCAGGAACTCCAAGCATTACTGTATTGTGATTTCTCTATAATGTAGGCTCGACCCATCACCACACTGGATATGGTATCGGACCAGGAACTCCAAGCATTACTGTATTGTGATTTCTCTATAATGTAGGCTCGACCCATCACCACACTGAATATGGTATCGGACCAGGAACTCCAAGCATTACTGTATTGTGATTTCTCTATAATGTAGGCTCGACCCATCACCACACTGGATATGGTCTCGGACCAGGAACTCCAAGCATTACTGTATTGTGATTTCTCTATAATGTAGGCTCGACCCATCACCACTCTGGATATGGTCTCGGACCAGGAACTCCAAGCATTACTGTATTGTGATTTCTCTATAATGTAGGCTCGACCCATCACCACACTGAATATGGTCTCGGACCAGGAACTCCAAGCATTACTGTATTGTGATTTCTCTATAATGTAGGCTCGTCCTATCACCACACTGGATATGGTCTCGGACCAGGAACTCCAAGCATTACTGTATTGTGATTTCTCTATAATGTAGGCTCGACCCATCACCACACTGGATATGGTCTCGGACCAGGAACTCCAAGCATTACTGTATTGTGATTTCTCTATAATGTAGGCTCGTCCTATCACCACACTGGATATGGTCTCGGACCAGGAACTCCTGCATGAGTTTGACTGTGGACTTGCCACGGACAGGGAGTGGCTTACAACATGCAACATACAGTGAGTAATCTGAGCACATTATTATCACTATAATGTCAGTAAAAGTACAATAATGTAGTTGTAGCGTTATTAACCGCGGATACATGCAGTTTTATGTTACTGATTAACATTTTTGTGGTAGAAGTAGATTAGCAGTTAGGAATAGTTGATAGTAGTTAGGAATCAGATTGATATATTCTGATTATGTGCAACACTATATCACATTTTCCTGCAGTTTTGTAATTTGCTTCCAATAAATATAATTAAACTACGTTGATGTTATTAATTATTTACAGGGATCCTGATTTCAGGCCCTGCAGTCACCTAAAATACTATTTTCCTATTAGGTGTCATGACTCGACTGTCAGGTTCTTGAATTGCAGCTCACTGGCATTGCAACTGAAATCAATGTACATTTATTTATCTATCTACCTATCTGTAGAGAGATGATGCCAGGAGCGGTCACCCCACTGACGTACAGCATCTTCACCTCCATCATTGACTGGTCTCTGCAGGTGAGATTGCTAATTCAATCAATCAATCAGTCAATCAATCAATCAATCAATCAATCAATCAATCAATCAATCAATCAATCAATCAATCAATCAATCAATCAATCAATCAATCAATCAATCAATCAATCAATCAATCAATCAATCGATCGATCGGTCAATCAATCAGTAAGTCGGTCAGACAATCGATCAGTAAGTCGGTCGGTCAATCCATCAGTCAATCAATCAGCGTCTTCACTTCCATCATTGAGTGGTCTCTGCAGGTGAGGTGCTAAATGTAATTTTTGTTATTTCTTTACCTGTTTGGCAAATAAATATAAAATACTATTAATTTACCTACTTGGTCAAATTATATAATCGTTAGTAAGTGGTTAAGTACAGCAGGCTGCAAACAAAAACACATATGGAAAGTCTGTTTTTAGTTTAATTTTTCACATGGAGCAACTTGGCCTGAATTCCTAGTAGGCCTTGAATACCTTGTCCAGGTACAACTAATACAGCTGACTGATGAAGATAGTATGTAATTAAATGGACTGCTCTGATGCTTGGTGATGAAAGGAATAGTGGGCCAAACTGGAGGAGCCATGGCCATCTGGCTCCCTTTGTTCAGCAAAATGTGAATGTATAACTGGAAAAAAACGCCATAATTGTCACTTTGTTTTACACTATTCACTTTTCTTGTTTTTCCATTTCTAGGATTTCTGTGTCATATTTTATACAATAAGCATGGATTTTGAATTTTTATTTTTTATTTTTGGGTGCCAAATTCTGAGCTCCCAAGCACCCCTGAACTTGAGCTTTGCCACGGTTATGCTATGACTGACTGTTGTTTTACTCTCTTATTTGATGTAGTTGTTCCTTCAAGAGACAGGAGGGCCAAAGAACGTCTCCCCATGCCTCAAGTCATTGGCAACGAGTGGTGGCAAGATCTTCATCAACATTTCAGTAAGTTATTTTAAAATGATCCATTAACTTTATCATATTCTCCCTAAAGTGATATTTTAGACTTCAGTCATATACCAATATGATTGTTAGATTCTTTTGAGTGATGTGTGAACATTATGTTAAACCAGAATACTGTATAACCTGTAGTGATTATTTCACATACATTGACAACTATTGAAATAATTAGGGAGACATTTGACAAATCAAAACCCATTTCAGGTCTTATATACCATAAGCCAAACAAAAAGGTAAATGAGAAATGTGGAAGCTCGATTCAAATGATTTGGGTTGAATTTTACAAAATTAATGGATCACTCAAAGAAAAGAAAAGGACTGCTAGTAAATCATACTTGTTTAGTGTAGCTTATTAATATATTAGTTGCTTGTATTGGTATTTGTGCTTGTTTAAGTTTTCCCTCTGTTTTTTATTCTTCTTTCCTTTGTTATGCGCCTCGGAATAGGCTACCTAGATAGATGGCGCTTTATAAATGCTTGATATTATTTATTATTTATTATATTGTTTAGCCATTGACATCTACAAATACTGTTAGCAACAGCAACATGTGGTCGCGTTGTATTTTTCAAACATTTTCGACTTTACAACTACTATTGCAATCATTTTATGATAAGATTTTAGTACAAATGTTGTTAGATGTATTAACTGTATTTGTAATGCTAGACAATTTAGCCATATGCTTACATTATCATCATCATCATCATCATATATACGGAAATAGAAGGATTTCTCCTGTAGACTTTCCGGTCTTCTCGACTTCATTTGCAACTGTACATCTATTATAAACTTCAACTCTTTTTGGTTGTGATTTGCAGGGTACTAGTCAACCGGGTTAACACCCTACTCTTTTCGAGAAGTTGACTAGGTTCTTAGCGTACATGAGGTGTGACTGTCTCATACACGGGACCTCCATTTATCGTCCTATCCGAGGGACGGAGTGTTTTTTCCGCGAATCCTCTTCCTGCGTAGGAAGCACGGCCGGGGAGGGCGATAACACACAACGGGAGTTAGCTCGTATTTTTATGCGTGATGGAAAAACGCATTGTCCGATATCCGATGGTAGGGATCGAACCGGGTACCTCTCGCGTCGGAGCCGCACGCTCTCCCGACTGAGCTAACTCGCCTCCCCTTTATGCATGATTAAAATAAACCTTAAATTTTGTATTTATTTATAGTTGTATTATTTCAGTGTTTTTATATGTTTAAGTTTTTTCTGTGTGTTTTGATATCCCAAGAGAGTTGGAGCTTGTCACAGTGACTACACGGCTGGGTTCCGGAAGGACATGATGGAGATCTCACTTCTAGGACAGGTCAGTACCATCAGTTAGGCATGAACGTACAGCAGAATCATGATTATTCTAGAGGAATTAATGACATTTATATGAATAGAACTTAAGCTTTGACAATCATTCTTATGACCTTGTCGTTGTAGGGAGTGACGCTTACAGGGTTGTTCTTAAAGAAACTACAGCGTCTAGATGGCCTAATTTTCACAATTAGGCTCTCTATACATAATTTTTCCTCAAGAAAAAGAATTTGGCAGTCATTTCCCATGAAATCAATCAATTTTGGGGTAATTAGTAAATATCTAATTGTCCTGGGAACGCCCCTTTTAAATCGCCAAAATGTGACGTCATCTAAAGAACGGGCTAATGAACTAAATTCTGTAGATGACGCTAGCCAATGAATTGTCAATCACATGTCAATCACGCTGCCGATTCCGGACCCTAAATGTGGGTGGGGCGTAAACTGGCTGCTAACTGAGATTTGGCATCATAAAATAAGTCTAAAATCACTACTGTGTTTATTTTCATGGAGTTTTTTTTGGCAGACCTATTTTACAAGTCATCAACTATGGAATAAGTGCCAATTTACGTTGTATTCTTCACTATGTGTATCCATGCACTGCTACCATGGACCTGTGAAACAATCTAATACAGGTTGTTGCTAACAAGAGGTTCTGATCATACTTATTGCCTTCTTATTTACATTTCTTTTTCTCAGCTCCTAGAAGAGTTCACCACAGCAGACATCCACTCCTACCATGGGCCTCCCAACTTCCTGCTCCGGCGATTACACAATGCAACAAAGATGATACGGGTAACTTACTCTTAAACACTTTTCTTTTGTTATTTATTTGTATTATATGAATGCTCACTATTTTGCTAATCTTTTTGGTTGTGAAAATATGTTATGTTCTGTTTTTCTCCGTGTTCATGGAATGTATCATAGTGTTCAATTGAGGCTTTTAATTGCTAAACAAATTCTTAACCCGGTGCTTACAGGAACCGGGTGGGCTATGTACAAAGTCTATGGGGATTTCAGAATCTCGTAATGTACAGGTTAAGAATAGCATATTCAGAATGAGCTACAAATATATTTTTTTGAAATATCTGCAATTTCATTTATTAAAAAAATGTAGGTCAAATTGTGGTAACTTTCTACATGTTTGACCGGTTAAGCGGGGCGCAGACAGAGCCGACTCGACCCGATCCGACTGGTTTCAATCAGGCTAGAGGGGGACCCGGTCGGTCTGATCCGTTTCATCGTCTTGAATTGGCCCCAACTAGCATCTGACTGTCTTTCGACTGGCAAAATGTGTGTCGCAAGGCACTGAAAACTGAGCCGATCCGAATGAAAAACAGTCGAATCGGGTCGAGTCGGCTCTGTCTGCAGAGGGCTTTACGCTCAGATTTTACAGATTTTGTCCTTTTGAACTTCTCATGCTGAAAAACAAAGATTTTCTAAGGTTATTCCCACATTTGAGTCACGATGAAATAGATTCCCTACATTTCCATATGGCAATTAGTATGACATAACATTCTCTGCTTCATTTCTTTGTTGCTGCATGTTTACGTATCTTTTCAGGTTATTTCTGAATGCCCCCAAAAGAGTTTCGCAAGTGTTGAGAAGTCGCTGGTTTCATCTAAGATCGGAAGGGACTGTAGGACTGCGATTTTCAGCCGGTTACATAATAATAATAAAAATTATAATGATGATGATGACGATGACGATGACGATGACGATGACGGTGACAGTGATGATGATGATGATGATGACGATGATGTGGATGATGATGATGTTGATGATAATGATGGTGATGATGATGATGATGATGATGATAATAACAACCATATGTGACCTTACACCACAAAACGACCAATAAGTCGGGGAAAATGATTATGCTGATTTTTACATGACATTACAGTAGAATTCATTACCTTTAAAATGGTATATAATTTGTCATATTCAGACAAGGCAAACCCTCTGAAAATTAGCGCCAAAGATTTGGAAAATGGCTGAAGCAGTTTTAAAACAAGGGAGAAATTGGCTACTTCAAAGATTGGCGTCCATTCAAGCGCAGTATATCTCATAATTTTTATTCGATGAAAAAACTTATTTAAACATGATTTCTGACGATCAAAATTTCACAGAATGCAGATTAAGATACCTTCATTCAAGAAATACAAAAATCCTGAATTTCATATTTTAAACCAAATTTGACTATTTCAGCTAATAACAGAGAAACTATCTCTGCGACATAACGGTCGTTTTTGGTGTAAGGTCACATATACTGTATGTATAATGTGCGCACATCTGTCAGCAGACAACAGCATTGCCCACAATTATCATTCCTTGATGTGACAACATAAAAACAACTCCATTTCTTTGTTGCTGTTTATGTATCTTGTCAGTGCTAAGAAAAGCATGGAGCAAGGTGAGAAGCAGCTGGATTCATATAAGATCAAGTAATGCCGTACAGCCGCTGGACTGTACACGGAGATCGACAGCAAGATTCATAAAGTGAACCTTAACAAAGTGAATTAATTTGTATCTTTGTAATTTGTATGTTGTTGATGTATCTTTTAGGTTATCCTGAATGCTAAAAAGAGCATGGAGGAAGTTGAGAAGCAGCTGGATTCATATAAGATCAGGGAATGCCGCACAGCGGCTGGACTGTACACGGAGATCGACAGCAAGATTCATTAAGTGAACCTTAACAAAATGAATTAATTTGTTGTTGATGTATCTTTTAGGTTATCCTGAATGCTAAAAAGAGCATGGAGGAAGTTGAGAAGCAGCTGGATTCATACAAGATCAAGGAATGCCGCACAGCCGCTGGACTGTACACGGAGATCGACAGCAAGATACCCGATGTCTATAATGTAAGTTTCAATATTTTTTTTGTTTTTCTTTCTGTCTTTACTTTTATAGGCATGATCGACGCTTCTAGAAAGTATGGTTTTTATGAATGTTATCAGATTAATGAAATGCCTGCACACATGGCCTTTTACTGAACATCTAGTTCTTAGTAGTGCCTGTTAATTTTTGCTGCATTATTGCTCTAATATTTTCACTTGTTTTTCTTAATTGGGCTTTGAAGTCATCCATGTTTCTGAGCTCAGCTTCCAGATGCTACAGTAACATCCTAACGTCCATCCTCACCAAGGGATCAGTCCTTTTCATCCCCCTTTCATCCCCGTTTCAGCCCCATTAAAGCAATTTTAAGCCACTTTTCAGCAATTTTAAGCCACTTTTCAGCCATGTTCAGCCACTTTTCAGCCATGTTCAGCCCTTTTCTAATATTTCCTGCGTTTTTTTTCTTGATCAGGCTTGGAAGTCATCCATGTTTCTGAGCTCAGCTTCCAGTTCCTACAGCAACATCCTTATGTCCATCCTCACCAAAGGTTCAGCCCTTTTCAACCCCCTTTTATCCCCGTTTCAGCCCCATTACAGCAATTTTAAGCCACTTTTCAGCCATGTTCAGCCCTTTTCTAATATTTCCTGCATTTTTTCTTGATAAGGCTTGGAAGTCATCCATGTTTCTGAGCTCAGCTTCCAGTTCCTATAGCAACATCCTTATGGCCATCCTCACCAAAGGTTCAGCAAGTGAGTAACACAATCATTTTCATGTCATTGCAATTCATTTAGTGTGCACTATTGCAGTCATTTTGCCCAGGTTGTTTTTTTGTATTTTGACATAACTGATTTTATTATGGTTCTATAAATTTCTTTTATTTGGGGCTTCTAAAAATCGGTACACCATTTTTCACAGCAAATAAATGTCTTAGTTGGAAAGATTGATGTCTAATCTTCATCTTCATCTGTGTTCCGTCTACAAATTTCCTACTTACTACAATTGATATAGTTTTAGTGTAAAAAAGTTCACAGATTTTGTTTATTAACTTGGTCAGGCCCGATTGATTTTGCGGACCAGTCCTGAATTGGTATGACATTATACAAAATATGCATGCACTGACAGGTAGATTTTGACTTTCTCAAAAACCTATTTATTGCATCTATTGTGCATGGTACTTAACCAACAAACTTAATATTAGGTTTAATAGGAGCAATTGCAATACAATGGTCATTTAGATATCAATCAGGTCTTATGTTGACGCTCACTTTGTCTCATCAATGAAAGAACATCAAATATGGAATTATAAGTAATCATTTTAATTTCATAATTTAACAGGTTGATTTAATCTTGAGTTACCATAGATTAAATAATTTGTTAACCAAATAACAAAGAACAAATAATGCATTCATCATGGTTTTGTTTGTATACTTTACAGAGTGGGAGACAACCCATTACTCTGAGGTAGCTATGCTGCTCTCCAGCTGCCCTGATGTGTTCAGTGCTGATGTCCCTATGGCTCTGGAGGTAATAACTAGGGGATGATAATGACGATGATGAAGATGTTGGTGATGATGATGATGATGATGATGATGATGCCAGCGATCACGGCGAGTACAAGGATGATGATATTGAGGATGATGATGCCGGCGATGACGACGAGGACAAGGATGACTATGATGACGATATTGAGGATGATGTCAACAATGATGATCCTGATGGTGGTGGTGGTGGTGGTGGTGATGACGATGAGGATGGTGATGATGATGATGATGATGACGACGATGATGACGATGATGACGATGATGACGATGATGATGATGATGATGATGATGGGGCCATTTATCTGTGTGAACAAGTTCATTGGCACTTGATGTTCCTATTGAGAAATGAAACTAAATCGATTGATAGATTCTTTCAGAGAATACAGCCATAGGTGAAAGAATCAAAATAATGAGTAAGTAATGTGGATCTGAGTTATGAGCGGAAAGAGATCAGTCAGATGAAAGTGCTTATTGCTATTATCCATATATTTGCCCTGATCTTGAATTTGAAACTTAATTGCAGAGAATTGCCGGAGCCATAGTTAAGGAGGGTCAGAGGGATCAGTTCTGTGGCTTGGATGCTGAGAAAGCACTGCAGTGGCTGCAGTCGAGTGAGATTCAGACATGAAACAATTGATAAGAGTAAGGGATATTTCAGTAACAGTTTAAACATAATAAAGAAGAATTTTATAACACATATGTAATTTTTCAGAGAATTGCCGGAGCCATAGTGAAGGAGGGTCAGAGGGATGAGTTATGTGGCTTGGATGCTGAGGAAGCTCTGCAGTGGCTGCAGTCGAGTGAGAGTCGGACGGCGGGAGATGCCTTTAGACGATTCCTGGAGGAGCAGGGACACAGGTGTTTACGGGAAGTAAGTCAGAGATTCTTCCTTATTTTCCTCTTTCCCCATCCCCATTCTATTATGCTTAATCGACCCTCTCTGTGATATAGGTGCCGATTAGCATAGACGTTGCATTTGAGTAGCTAGTATAAATATAATGTAATTATCCAGGGTCAAGTTTGGCTGAAAACATTTGTACATGTATACAGGCAAAGAGTAATCCATATTTGCGATTAGAAACGCCCATATAAAGCGCCATATAAGTGCAATTATTATTATTATTTTATATTTGGGGAGGGGGAGAGGTATGGGCCACTTAATTTCTCGGTAAGAAAACTACTTCATTTGGGGGATAGGGAATACTTTATTTTCCAGCACAATTAACACTTCATCTGTGAACAAAAACAATTCTAGCAAACTAATCCTAGTTGGATGTGGAGGAGAGATTTTTTTGGTGGATGTTCAGGTGAAAAACATAATGGATGTTTTATGTAAAAAAAAAAAAGAAGTTTGTAATTCAAAATGTAAATTATTTCATGATGATGATTTTGTTTTGTTCTTACAGTCTGAATTCCGTGAGCCTTCGTGGAAGATGGACCCAATCAAAGTCATTCCCATTATTCAGGTACTGATCTACTTGTGTATATTAAAGGGACTTAGTAACATTGTCCAAATCCTCAAAATCCAACTGGAGTTCTAGCGTTTCCCTCATACCTTGTTGTATTCGTATCAACAATAAAAGCATGGGACAGGTTTTGGTTTTTCCAATGTCCCTTTCGTTAAAAAGATATTTACTATTGAAGTGGTCAGATGTTAAATTATCCACTGGACTGCAAAAACTGTGTACAAAGTGAATGCAATGAGTTAGTGAATATCACTTTGCATTTTTGCTCATTATACTCAGCCATATAACGTCCATTTATCATGAAATTTTCACACAACACTCAGTGGACATATCAGATAACAACAATATACATTGTATCAACCACTCATCAATTTTTGCACATGTCAACAAAGTTACTAGATCCCTTTAACCTATTTAATGCACATTTCTGTTTGGTCGTTTGTGTATTTGTTTAATCAGCATCTTGTTGGGTTTATCCCATTTAAATTTAAATACTTATCTTTGTATGCCTTTTTCTGATACATATTTTTATTTTCATTTGCTGGTATTCTGCCATACCTACAAATAATATCCTAATTTGCATTTTTCTTTCTATACCTTGTTTGATTGACATATAACATTTAATCATTTTTTTCATTCATGTTTCTTGATTTAATTGTGTTATTTTTTACTAATTACATTTCTTCAGTCTATCCTGAAGAGTGGTAACATTGGTCGCACCAAGAAAGAACTGAATGCGGAGGACGCTATCAACCAACTCAAGACTCCTGTCACAGCATTTGAGAAGTAAGCTGTCTTCATTTGCAGAACAATTGTTGATCCCCCCCCCAGAAAAAAAATATAAAAATAAATATAAAAGATATGGAATGATAACAAATGAATAAATAAATGAATGAATGAATGGTGGGTGGGTGGGTGGGTGGGTGGGTGGGTGGGTGGGTGGGTGGGTGGGTGGGTGGATGGATGGATGGATGGATGGATGGATGGATGGATGGATGGATGGATGGATGGATGGATGGATGGATGGATGGATGGATGGATGGATGGATGGATGGATGGATGGATGGATGGATGGATGGATGGATGGATGGATGGATGGATGGATGGATGGATGGATGGATGGATGGATGGATATATGGATGGATGGATGGATGGATGGATGGATGGATGGATATATGGATATATGGATGGATGAATGTACAAACGAACAAACAAATAAATGAATAACAAATTGCAAATTGTAACTTTTCTTTCACAATTACATAGTTCATAATCACATTCATGACCACCCCCTCCCCCTCAAATATAAATAATATGATATTGAATAAATAAATAAATTCATACATTTTCGAAAAAAATTACTGCAAATTTTTACTTTTCTTACACAACCATATCCAAGAACATGATATTGATGGAAATACTAGACCAACATTTGGTCTGGTGTAAAGGCAAAATGTACAATTATTTCCAGTTTTCTTGGTAGATACAAAGGCTAGAAAGTAACTCTAAAAAATAACATTTTATTTTGTTTCAGAATGATCCTGAGGATATTTGTTCCCAAGGCAAGGATAGCAGTCGGTCACAGAGAATGGGGAAAGGTATATGATGGAATGCCAATTTTTATTTAATACTTAAAACTATTCCATAATGATATTGTAAAAGAAAATTAAAGAAATACAATTGGAAGGTTTAATTGATGTTTTTTTACAAAATCAGAAAACAATGATTTATAAACCTCTTCGGGTATAATAAAACGAGAAACATATTTATTTTTGACCTTTTCAGAATATGATTTAATATACAAAACTGTTCATGGAATATTGAAGTTAGATAAATAAATAAAACATCTAAGTTCTGTACCTATTCTTGTTTTATCTCTCTCAATCTCAGTCTCTGGCTGTAAAAATGCATAACCACTTGAAGGAAGGCTACTGGCGACTAGCTCAACTTATGTTAGAAGAGGTAATTCTTTTTAGTATGTTCATATTTTCCATGTTTTCTTCATATACTGTAGAAATCAATGACGAAGTGTTTGATTTATCTGTATATGTTTAAGCTGAATTGTCTTGGTGGTCATCTGTCTATAGCAGCCACCCTGCCTTAGGTGGCCACGAAAAGTGATCACCTGCTGAGAAAATAATTTCACAGAACCTGTCTGTAGTGGCCATTTTTTTGTTTCCCTTATGTAGTCAATATACACAGGTTTGACTGTGTTACTGTTATCTTATTTCAAGGAAAACTGCTCGACAAGATTTCCTATTTGTTTCCAGACTCATTGTGAGATTAATCTTGTTGGTGTTGAATAAGTTATTGTTGTATATGACTATTATGTTGTATATGGCTATTATAACCTGTTATTATTTTGACTTGGTTCTATCCCGTTTCAGGGAAGACTGCCTGACAAGGATCTCCTGTTTTTCCTGACCCATCGAGAGATTGGCCTTCTCCTCAAACACCGCTCACCTGTCCTTGTATCAAAGTAAGTCACAATTAGTTCTGATATATGAAGCCATATCAAGAGGATTCCAAACAGTTCCAATATTTGGTTGATTAGATTTGATTTGATTCATTTTGTTTTCAACATAATTATGCAATACAAGCTAATTATACAAATAATAAAGAAAGAAATACTTCATTGAATACTGAAAGTAAACATGTACATGTGTAACAAATACATTGATTTACATAATAGTAAAGCCAATATCAGACCACTAAAGCACATATGGCCTTTTGTTTGTGTTTTATTACACTGGGAATTATATTTACAGTTTAAATTTTCAGACAAGCACTTAGCACTCTAAATATTGATTTACAATTAAATGTTATGGTGGTATCACAGTCTTTGGTTATTTGTAGGAGTCTATATAAGCTTTTTAAAGAATTTGGGGAGCTTAATATTCTAAAATCCATGGCCCTGCAGTTGCAGAAAGAGATGCAATTGTTTGTAAAGTTGCAATGAAATGCAAATCAGATCATGTGACCAAATGTGCTTTAATACCTGATTGGTTCAAATGTGCATATTTCCTGACTTGCAATTAATTGAAATTTTACAATCTATTGAAAGTCTTTCTGCAATAGACTCTGGTATGCTTTCATCAGAAATGCCTGTTTTTTCACTTCCTGAGTTTGTGTGTTTTTTTTTCCCCCTTTAGAGCGGTTCGTCACAGGAAGCTGCTCCCGATTCAGATGGAGATGAACTACCCAGAGGTCTTCCAGGGTTGTCCTCAGCCGGTAGGTTTAAAGCTCCATCACATGCATGGGCGTAGATACTTACATAATACCTATTCATCAGGGGGGATGAATGAATTGATCATCCCCCCCTGATGAATAGGTATCAATGACAGATCTACGCCCATGATCACAAGTTTTGCTCAGCAGTTTTCAAATTTGCTTCAAAGGCTAGCTGCTTCAAACGTTGCTTATAGTTGTCTGCAAATGTTGGTTTTATACCCTCTAATGAAGTGAAAGAACATACCTTGAACATACCTTGAACTTGAAGGCCACACCTCCCATCTCAGTTGCAAGCTGCTGATAGCTAGGATACGTGCCTTAGTCTTAGAGGGCCCCCTTTTTTTCCCATTTTAACAATCCAGTTTGGATAGTGTATATGTTGCTTTATTGTGGTTTAATTGTGGTTTTACATAAGGGCAACTGTGACACGTATCATTGCATTTAAATTCCATATTGTGTTTCTCATTTATACATTAACATAATGATTTCACAAAACACATTTTCCGACGAGTACGTATGGTAGCTTCAAATCATCAAACGATGATACTACGGATAGGCTTTTACATGTGAATGTAAGGATAGTGTTTTAAGTTATCAGTAACTTAATTTAGTTTTTATCATATTGAATATATAGCTTTATTTATTGCTTTTTACTTCGTTTGTTTTCTATTAGTTTGTTTATAATGGCATAGAACAGTCTTAGATGTTAAAGAATGAAGACAGCTAGAACTTGTTACTGAAGTATCTTTTGTTATGTAATCTTTTCAGATTGAAATACAGAGGAATTTGACAGCAGTTGCAACGCTCAAAGGTACGTCTGATGTGTTATTTTTTATATTGTGAAATTAATTAGTCATCCTTGTTTTGTTTACAGTCAAATTAAGAAATAGATATAGCAAAGGAGAAATGTTATATGTGACCGGCTATAGCAAAACCCTGCACTTGTCTGTAATTCATGTTTTGAAGAAATGGGCATTTTAAGTTCACATAATGTGTGTAAAAGACTTATGATTGTAAAATTGAAACAATCACATCTTCGCCAATTATTAACCAATTTGTTAGAACAAAGCATCAAATGAAAGCTTGTGAAGAGGCCTTTCTAATGGTATGCAAATCTACATTTTGATTTTTACCGACAAGTGCAGGGTTTTGCTATAGCCGGTCACATATCGTTGCGGATAAACTAGATGCAAGAGAAAGATGTTGCAAGTGTCAAGAGAGATAATAATCAAAATAGATCAGCAAGTTGAATTGAAACGTTGAATGGAATACATGACTAAAGAAATACAAATCATATAATGATTTATATGTTTATATATTGTTTGGTTATGTCACATGCAGGTCTGCCCGTATGCCAAGGGAGAGTGGAGGGGGTAGCCAGAGTGGTCACCAAGCTGGATGATGCAGGCTCTATTCAGGTCAGTTCAATACTTAAAGGGATCTAGTAACTTTGTCCAAATATACAAAACTTAATTCAAATCTAGAGGTTCTCTCATATAGTGTTGTATCTGTATTACCAGTAAAGGCATGGAGCAGGTTTTGGTTTTTCAAATTTCCCTTTCGTTAAAAAGATATTTACAATTTAAGTGTTCAGATTTGTAACTATCCACTAGATAGTTGTAACCGTGTACAAGTCAGTGCAATGAGTTAGTGAATATCACTTTGCATTTTTGCTCATTACTCAGTCATATAACATCCATTTAATGTGAAATGTCCACACAGTCAGTACTCAGTGGACATATCAGATCACAACAATAAACATTGTATCAACCATTCATCACTTTTTGCACATGTCAACAAAGTTACTAGATCCCTTTAATTCAAAAGACATATATTGTAAAACCCATCTCAAGAATTGTTTGACAGATCGACACTGAACTATTCTACCTGTACCTGTATAAATATTCAAGTAGGCCTACATGTATTTTGAAAATGTAATTGATGGGGGTCATGATGTTTTACTTCAAAGTTCATTAACTATCAGTGGCATAGTGACGGGGGGCATGGGGGGGGGGGGGGCATGTGCTCCACCCCCCCTTCCCAATAATTTGAAGGAAAAAAACAATAGTAAACATAAGGGGACATTTTTTGAAAAAACAAAGAAATTCATAAGGTGTGCCCCCCCCCCCCCCCCAAATCAGTCCGACCATGCTACGCCACTGTTAACTATTATAAGATTGAGTTCTTTTATTATGATCGTGATTTAGATATTGATAAAATATATGTAGTTAGAAAGAGATTCTTGTAGTGGCATTCGCTGATGGGTTCATGACAAAACATGAATGGGGAACTCAATGCTTATATATGTACATGTATATGATTAGTTTCATATTTTGTCAATAGATAGTTATGATTGATACAATGTTGTAACAATTTTGTCTGTCTTGTAGTGACGTTCACAGATGTTGGCTGGAGCCCATACTTCCATCTGATAAGTGGGCTGGTCATTACAACTCTTGGGGAATTCTGCACTTATTAATCATGTTATTTGTTTGATCTTGAATGCTTGTAATTAATGTAAGGGTAATATTTTTCTGGTAGACCGGAGAGATCCTTGTAGAGGCATTCACTGATGTTGGCTGGAGTCCATACTACCCTCTTCGTTTCTGAACTAGAATGGCTAATAACTAAGTAAATACATTTTTATTAAGTTTGATGTTTTATTAATAAATATAATTAATATAATGATAATATTTTGTCTGGTTTATAGTCCGGAGAGATCCTGGTTGTGACCTTCACTGATGTTGGATGGAGCCCATACTTCCCTCTGATAAGTGGGCTGGTCACTGAGCTAGGGGGACTTATCTCACATGGTAAGTGAATAAAAGATTGAAATGCGTTTAACTCCTTGAGTGCCAAGCTCACATTTTTGTGAGTTTCTTTACACACAAATGCCACAGAGCATTAAAATCCCTGGCACTTTTAAGAGTTAATATATTGATGTTGTTTCAGTGTCTGTATGGCATTTCTTGTGCTACATTCTTTCTTTTTTTTAGTATTCAAATTTTGAAAAATTAGATGGTGTACTTATAATACTTGTAAATATTGTAGTGGCACAATAGTAGTTCAGTCCTTTTGCAATAGGGTCATGAATTACACCCCCAGCCTCCGAAATTTGTTTGGCAAATGTTCCCTGTATAGCATCATTTTTCTGAATTATTGTAATGTAATGTAATGTTCTCTCAAAAAATACTTATTTTCACTTTAAGATGTATTTGATAATAATGAACAAAAATCCTTGTAATAAACACATTGTGCAAACGCTTGTTGTTTTATATTTGAATATGATAATTAGGTGCTGTGGTGGCAAGAGAGTATGGCATTCCCTGTATCGTCAATGCGAAGGGAGCAACTACAGCATTCCAGACAGGTAATTAGTCCGCCTTTTGCAAGCCAAATTTCAAAAGTTGCGAGGTTATTGTCTTATATGAAAGAAAATGTCATTTAACAGCATGCCTGAAAAATTAGGGCTTGAAATCTCTTTTTCGTGGAGTTATAGACCTCAAAATAATTAAACGACATAGCGTGTTTAATTGTGCATTATACGAGTATTCACCCGGTGCAAAATTTTGCTCACGGCGCATTCCACGGAGTGCCATGTTGCTGTGCGTGACCCATATGTGACCCTCGCACAGATTGTGATCGAACAACGGCGTAAGCGAATACTAAACAAAATAACCAGAACTCGCTAAAACTGACTACATGTAATTGTATATTCTTCATTTTTAAGACCTTTTCCGTGACATACCTTTACAAATGTCGGCTTCACAATACCTTTACAAGAATAAGTACAATATTGTTGTAATATTATGCTAAATCAGTTAAACTCCTTTATTGTCCGATATATAGTTTGGTGGAGGGGCGCATTCGTTTTTCATTTGTAGAATCCAAATTGCAGGGCTGTTCGATCTGAATTTGTGTGTGTGTGTTACATTCATCCTCATCCGTCTACTGGAAACTGTTCAGACGATTTGTAAAAGGCGGACAGTCCCTTTAAAAATTGTAAGAGCAACAATATTACAAATGTAATAAAACAATGAAAGAAACATAATCATAAGTCATACGTATAATCGTGTATGTCTTGTTGAGACCAAGTTGTCAGGCCAAGGTCTATGGAGAATGCTTATTACATGTCTATCCAATGTAAACATCTCCACTTTCTGGGAGTTTTACCAAAGATGGTAGAGCGCCGTAGGCGCAAGATGGCTTACTCTCGTAAATTCGTGATGTACGCAAATGGGGCTCCGACCGCCGCCATGTTAGTGAGCAAATCCGAACCCGGAAGTACACGACTAGTGTTGTATTGCACACGCTACTATGGCGTCGAAGTCTCGTTCATCTGCCCATTGCTCAGCAATAAATTGTACAAATCGTCAAAGCAAGAGGCCTGATCTCTCTTTCTTAAAATTCCAAAAAGTCAAAGAAAGGTAACTCAGTAAAGAAACTGCATGCACATATTATCTATTTCTTTTTCAAACGACAGTGCTACGCGGTATTTACAATAGGATAATGCACGCGGCACGTACGTACGGACGCGCGAG